>JASDQU010356033.1:587-11982 GCA_032191745.1 Picea mariana
TGGGGATTTGGATCTTCCTTCAGGTTGTAGCATGAGAAACTAGGGGGTTTGATCCTCCTTCCAGTTGCAGTTGGAAAACAAAGGAAGTTGGTTCTTCCAATGAATGTAATTCTTGAAGACATATGAGAAAAATCATTATGTGGGTTTTTCCTGCTTTGGGTTTCCATGTAAAAACAATGGTGTACTGTGTATGTGTATGATTGCTCATTTTTTCATTATTTATTTACTCTGCAATTATTGGATGATAATGCTACACTAATATAACACTTTAATTATATGGTTAAAAAGGATTCAATTTCTCTATTACTAATTCACCCCCCCTCTCAGTAATCCAACAATGTCTCCTTTGAATAGAGCACAAAATTTTGAGTCCATTGTCATCCAGATTTTGGGTTTAGCATGACCTTAGGAATTTGAGCTCATGACTTAGAGTTTACGCCTCCAACTGGTTATTCTTCTAGTCACTATGGATATTTTTTTGATGCCTTATGCATCATGAAGTTTCATTATCAAATCTATGATGCTTGAATTGTCCATATGTCTCATGCTCTTGTTCAAAGGAAGTCGATAAGCCTGTGTCAACCATTCCTCAGAACTATTGACTTTGCATATTGGCCATACCCTCAATGTGTCTCAAAGTCACATGAAGTTGTAGTCCTACCGTGCACCATGATCCTACTTTCATTATGGGTAGGTAATTTTGAACCCAACAATCGACATCTCCTCATTGGTCGCTAACTAGGGAGTTTCCCTTTTGTTCGACAACAAGAAATTTATTCACCCATTGGGATTCATGCAGTGTCTTGGATTCCATTAGCCTCATTGGTGGTTTCCTCACCTTTCTCGACAACATTCCTTACTAGTTGTTATTCAAAGGATATTTTTTGTGCACTACTTATATCTAGTGTGCATGACTATCCAGAGACTGCATGTGCAGTTTTCCAGTAAACATGCAGACGTAATGTCTTCAATGCGATGACTCGAACTTGCTATTGTGATTGTGCTTTGAGTATATGTAGGCATTTTTTCCATTTTTTTATGGTCGATGGTTGAGCTAGGCTCCCACATTGTAAATTTTTTATGAAGCATTGGTTTTCCTGGTTATGTATTAGCATTTGAGACTTCATGTTTAATGAAAGTCAACTTCTTTCCATCTCTCTGTAAACTCTGTATTAAGACACTCTGAATTGGAGGATCCAATAGAGGTTTTTGATGTTGTAGGATGATGTATGGTTGATCACTGCAATATTTACACCAGGTTTAGTCAGTTTCCTATGTTACCTTTCCCTCTCACACTGAATAGCTTGGAATTGGAGGATCCAATTGAGTTGTTATATCAGTATTGCGATGCTAGGAATTGAAAGATCCAGTCGAGCCATCATTGTTTTGTTGTAACTGTGTCAGTTCGACATATTTCAGTGTCTTTCTTTTCTTCCCTGAGCTTCTGGAAGGCTGGATGCCCATAACATTCATGTTCATCTTCTCACCAAGTCTTCCATCAGCTCACCTTAAATTCAACTTACTGATAGAATTTAGATCAAGACCTCACTTGTTCATGCATGACCTGGTCCGGGATTTTGATTCAAAATGATATCCTCCTGGGTCTACATCCATTCGACCACCCTAATTCAATTATCATGACATATAAAACTGATGGGTATAAGGCTTACTCCTGCCGCAATCCAGGAGTGACTTGTGGTGCTAACATTTCTGGCACCGCTGTCGGGGATGAAGTTAAAGATCTTCGTGAGGATTGAATGACATTGAGCCTCTAATTTTGAAGGTGCATCAGGCATCAGAGCCCTACATGATTGCTACTATGCACCTGGTGACTCAATTGTGATGAATCCACTGGGGTGAACCTACTATTTTAGTTGTGGCTTCCATAGGCAGGCATATGAGGTCTACTCCTCTGTTTCCCTTGAAAACACCTAAGGCCAATCCAAAGAATCTTATCAGAAATGGAAAGGCTCTCAAAGAAGGAGCTTAGCTGTTGAACCAGGTATTTCTGGTAGCTCTCATTTCCCTCTGTTAGAAACTCTGATATCTACTTCTCATTTTCCTATCAAACCTCTTGTTGGAGTTTCTCATTTGTTAAATTTTGGGAGTGTTCCTGTTGATTTTTCTCCTCCTGGTCTTGGATTAGAGGGAGAAATATTTGTCACTCCTATTTCCCCTAACATTGTATCCTGGTCTAGACCTAGCACCTCAGAAGATTTTCCTACCCCAAGTTTTACCACCCCTGCTCCTATTACTACCGCTACTGAAGAAAGGGAAACTTTTTTCCCTTTAAGCTCTGAAGCTCGTTCTCTAAATTCCCTGTGGTTTCCCTTTCCTCCTGTAAGCTCAATTCCAGTTTCTCCTGGTCAACCCCATTCTCATCCACCTCTTATCCCTTTGGTAGGTGCTAATCCCTATGTAAATAGAATGGATGCCATAGTGGTTTCTAGGTATGTCCCTTTAATCCTACCTCATCCCATGAATCCTCTCCCTGTTGTAGATTACTTGAAGTATATGCCTAAATTGACTGTAAAGGAGGACATAACTGTTGAAGATCACCTTGATGCCTTATACAATTATGTAGACAACTTGAACATTGAAAATGAAGATGTCTGGATGAGAGTCTTTGTCTAGAGCCTTGATGGTGAGGTTAGGAAATGGTTTAGGGGACTGACCCCTGGATCTATTGCTAGGATTGAAGCTCTAGATAATGCCTTCTTGAGACAGTGGGGAGATAAAAAATATTTCATGTATTACATGAAAAATTTTGGGTCCTTGAAGAAAAAGGAAGGAGATTCTGTCTCTGACTTCTCCAAAAGATTCAATAAAATGTACAATAAGATCCTTGTTGAGATCAATCCCACAGAAGCCTCTGCCAAAATCTCTTATGCTAATGCATTTGACCCTGACTTATACCTCCTATTGAGAGAGAGAATAGCTACTTCCCTAGCTCAAATGCAAGATTTGGCCGTAGAAGTAGAGTCTAATTTGTTGGCATTTGACAGGCTCAGAAATAAGGTTGTTACAGATAGAAAAAAGGGAAGATCAGAGGCCTCAACCTTTGGTTCCTTTGTGCCTCACCCTCAAGTGGAAGAATTGACCAAGATGGTGAAATCTCTTTCTGCAGAGATGGAGAAGATGAAATTTGAAGGGAAGAAGACATACAAAAATCCCCAAAACATTGATAACAAAAGCAGCTTCAAGAGGCCAAATAATAATGTTCCTCAAATTCTCCCAACAGATCCCAAGAATAAAGAGAGAGACGATCAGAAAATCCAGACTCCTCTTCAGAACAACCTATTTGATGGTGAGGAAGGAGAGGAAATAGATGAGCTTGATCCTGAGATCCATTATTTTAGAGACACCCCCCCTTTTCCTCATTTGACTCAATCAGCATACGAGGAGTTTCTCATGAAAAATCAGCTCAATGAGCTGAGTAAGGGAGACAAGGCTAGTAGTAGCCAAAATAGATACAACCTTAGGTCCAAGAAGAAGACATGAACGCCTTATGTTCCTAAGTAGCCTACCGGAGCAGAGAAGACTGCCAAAGATATGGTAGACAATGACAAAGCTAAGAATACACAAACCCCTCCTCCAGTGGTCAAAGCCCCTGTTCTTGAAGTAAAATAAATCCCAAAGCCCCCCTCCTCTTTTAATTTTGAGCATGAAATTCAAAAAATCAGAATCCCTGTACCCCTATCTAAACTGGTCAAACATGAAGATTTCAAAAAGAGCCTCTCCAAGCTATTGCAGTCTGAACCCTCATACCATCCCATAGACTCAATCAACTTGCAAGATGAAAAGATGTAGTAATCCTAGGTCCTATGGTAGAATATAGAAATGATTCATCCCCTTTCTTCTACACATCCCTGAACATACATGACAAGGTGTTGCACAACCGTTTGATGGATTGAGGGGCATCCCATAATCTCATGCCTAAAACTGTCATGGAAGAACTTGAGTTGGAGGCCACAAAAGTTTACCATGACTTGTATTCTTTTGATTCTAGAAGATTCCCATCTCTAGGAGTCATCAAATATCTGGTGGTGACTTTGTTCCAGCTTCCCATGAAGAGTGTGGTCATGGACATTGTAGTGGTTGATGTTCCCCCCAAGTTTGGCATGTTGTTGTCAAGATATTGGATAAAAAGCTTGGGGGGGGCCTTCAAATGGACCTCACCTATGCTACTATTCTAGTGTTTGGGGGGGAACATAGAAGGTTGTACAGAGAAGCCCAATTGGCTTATATCATCAGTGATGAAACCAACCCCACCAACCATCCTATATTTTCCCTTAACACCGAATTGGGGTCCAGTTTACTACAGCTCACCGATGCTCCCGAACCTCCTCTAAAACTTAGAAATCATCCCACTGCCTCTCATGAATTTTCCCCCACCACCTATGTTTAGAAAAAAAAAACAATGGAGCCTCCTCCAAGGAAGGTCCAGGTGTTGGAATGGTGTTTATCTCACCAGCCCAAGAGACCATAGCTCTATCTTGCAAATTCAAATTTGAGACTACCAATAATGTGGCAGAAGATGAAGCTCTTGCATTGGGTTTGAGGGCTACAAAGGACATGGGAATTGAAGTAGTGTTTGTTTTTGGAGATGCCAAGTTGGTTGTAAAGAAAGTCAGAAATATTTACCAAGCTAAGCATCTGAGGCCGAGATCTTATAGGAATGAAGTGTGGGATTTGATAGATAGTTTCTTCTTGGCTTTTAACATTTCATTCATTCCTAGAGAAGAGAATACAGTGGCCAATTCCTTAGTTGCTTCATCAAGTAATTTCAAAGTGCCCCTGCCACCCAAGATCATGTACGATATAGAAGTAAAATACAGACCCTCTATACCAGACAATGTTAAGCATTGGAAGGTATTTGAGGATGATCTTGAAATCAAGAGGTTCCTGGAAACTATTGATGAATTTTATGCATTACATATAGACCATGACCATGAACCTGATAGTAGCTCACATGCTGATGTATTTTTAAAGAAAATTTCTAATCACAACATTGTGCAGTTACCCAACAATCACAGTCCAAAGGGACTAGTCCCTTTGGAGAGGATTTTTGATGATCATGATGTACCAATGAAAGATAAAGGGCCAATCGATGAGACTGACATATCTGAATGCAATATTGGCATAGAGACAAAGCCAAAGTTTATCAAATTGTCAAGCATCTTGACAAGAGAACAGAGGGCCAAATATGTTGATATTTTAAAGCAATTTGTTGATGTGTTCGCCTAGACATAGAAGATCTCAGAACATATGGCACGACTATCATTGAGCATAAGATCCCACTGAAGGAAGATTCCCAACCATTTAGGGAAAGTTGTTGGGCCACATAGTATCAGCTGAAGGGGTCATGATTGATCCCAACAGAGTCGAAGAAATCTAAACCTTGTCACTCCCGAGATCCAGAAAAGAAGTCCAAGATTTCCTGGGAAAAAATAATTTTCTGAGGAGGTTTGTTTCCAACTTTGTTGAGATGGTAAAGCTTATAAAAGCCATGTTGAGGAAAAGAAATGAAGTTAAATGGATTGTTGAGTCTCAAAATTCCTTTGATCAGATAAATAAAGCCTTGACTGAAGCTCCTGTGCTTATCAGTACTAATTACTCAAAGGATTTCTTTATTTTTTCTTTTGCTTCATTCTATATTATTGCAGATGTCTTATTGCAAGCAAATGTTGAGGGTTTGGAGTAGACCATTTCTTTCTTCATTCGGGCATTGAGAGATGCAAAGATCAAATATGACATTATGGATAAGAAGGCTTATGCCTTGGTGAAAGCTCTTAAAGATTTCATAGTATATGTCTTGCATTCAAAAAGCATTGCATATGTCCCTTCAGCTGCTATGAAGGAGATCCTCATTCAACCAGACATAGATGGAAGGAGGAGCAGATGGATCACCAAGATCCTTGAATTTTACATGGAGATAAAGCCCACCAAATTGATCAAAGTTCAAGGCTTGGCCAAGTTGTTGGCTGAAGAAAATTGTAAATCTTTGGGGGTAAACTTTGTCGAAGAATGCTTAGAATATCAGCAGGTCGAACTGTTTGATACAAATGTTCAGGCAAACCCCCCATTAACAGGATGTCCTTGGTACAAGGATGTCATATATTTTATACAAGAGTTGTGACCCGTGGATGGATTGCAGAGGAACAAGGCAAGGGCCTTAAAACTCAAGGCAATCAGGTATTTCCTTATTGACCAATTCTTATATTGGAAGGACCCTCTGGGAATGCTTCTGAGATGTCTAGACCCACATGAAGCCTAGATAATTATGTTTAATTTCCATTGCCGCTTATGTGGGGGACACCATTTCTGGAAGACCATGGCCTACAAAATACTCAGGGTTGGGTACTACTGAACCACTTTATTCACTAATGTTTGCAGAGAGATCATATCCTACATCAAATGTAAAAAATTCTTAGGGAAGAAACAACTCAAACCTCTACCACAAAATCCTATAGTAGCTTCAACACCCTTTCAACAATGGGGATTGGACTTTATCAGGGAGATTCATCCTACTGCAAGTGGCCAGCACAGGTGGATCCTAACTAAAATAGATTATTTCACCAAGTGGATAGAAGTTATCCCCACAAGGATAACTTCCCACAAGGTAATCATTAGTTTTCTGGAAGATATCATAGCAAGCTTTGGTTGTCCCAACAGAATTGTCACTGATAATGCTGGATCCTTCAAGTCTAAGCCATTGATCAAGTTCTATGAGCAATTTGGGACTTAACTTATTCACTCCACTCCTTATTATTCCACAAGGAAATGGATTGGCAGAGTCTTCTAACAAAAGCTTGATCAAGCTTATTAAAATACTATTAGAAGACAATAAGAAGGCATGGGATTCAAAGCCAAAATTCACTCTGTGGGCAGATCGAGTCGCACAAAAGAGGTCCCTGGGCACCTCCCCCTTTCAACTTGTTTATGGGACAGAAGCTATATTTCTCTCTCATCTAGCTCTGCCTATAGCAAAATTCTTCCAGGAGTGTCAAGGAGAGCCTGATGATATGATCAGGAGAATTCATCAACCGGTGGAGGTCTAGTAGACTAGAGAGTAGGTGGTGGAAAAAGCATATGACCAACAATAGAAGATCAACCAGGATTTTGACAGGAAGGTCAGAAAAGAGAATTTCCAGCTAGGAGAGCTAGTATTAAAGTGGGATTATCCTAAGAAGGACACGAGAAAGCACAACACGTTTGAAGCCCTGTGGGTCAGGCCCTTCAAAATATCCGAAGTATTTTCAAATAATACCTACAGGTTGTAATATTTGGAGGGTGAGGAAGTTTTCAATGGCTCAGTGAATGGGTATTTTCTAAAGAAGTTTTTCTTTTGAACCATACGTGGCTCTCTTGTATTTGTAAATATTGTTCTTCAGTTTGTTTCTAGTTTTAATAAATGACTCCATAGCCCAACAACAAGGCACTGAAGCTGCAAAAGAGTTATTGGCATATCACAGGGAGCAAGCCATCCCCCATGGAGCCTAATGTTATCACATAATCATGTGTGGGGAGTGTTTTAACTTTGGAAAAGGCACCAAGGAGAAAATGTGGTGAAGAATGGGTCAAGAACCCACTTATCCTAAGTTTGGGGGTGCATGAGTGCCTTGTACTATGTAGCACACAGAAATGGATGGCCAGGACGTGTGCGCTCAAATCTGCAGCCAAGATTCAATTCTGGACCCCCCCCCCCACTTTTATGCCTTTAACGAGGGGGGGGTCTGATATGATAGTTTTCTAGTGTGCATATCTAAATGGCCAGAACTGGCATGCTTAGATCTATGACGTAGGTTCAATTCCAGACCCCGCCTGATCTTCTGCACTTCCTCATGATGTCAGAACCCCTCCCACCTAAAACCACTTACCGCCTTTGTTACCACCTTCACCTCTCACTGCCATCTACCCTCCACTATGGCTCTCACCTCTGCCCATCACATCCTCCACTCACCACTGGGACATAGCCCCTTATCACTCGCGTCTGTCATCTCTTGTAAAGTGTCTTTCCGCTCACATCCTCCTTGCCATATGGTCCCATCTTGTTCATTTCCCCAACCTTACATCTACCCCCACATCATCACCTCACACCATGTCACCTTTGACCTATCCCATTGTAATGCACACAGCTTCTGCCACCCGCATTAGCCCAACTGCTTTCCTTCTGCCACATCCATCCACATGGCCTCTCCTCATCTCACCTCCACACCAAGTATGCCAAAGCACCCCCACCTGGTTACCGCCCATTCATTGCCTCGTGTCAAATTTTCCAGTCTTCACAACAACCTCCATGTCTGCCCACTTGTCTTCCTATAAATCCTCTAACTAGATCCATATCGAAGTGTGAGAAGGTCGCCACATCCTAGAGATATAGAGTTGACTAGGGCTTTTTCTGATCCCAAGAAATCATATATTAAAGTAGTTAGTGGTGGTTGGACATCATTTCACTATAAATGGAAAGTCTAGAAAAGGACTATCATCTTGTCAATTCATTTACAGGCCCGTTCTAGAGCACTATTGCATCTGACTAAAGTTCACGACTGTCCAGAGACTGCATGCGCAGTCTACCAGTAAACATGCAGACATAATGTCGTCAATGCGATGACTCAAACTTGATGTTGTGGTTGTGCTTTGAGTATATGTAGGCATTTTTTCCATTTTGTTATGGTTGATGGTTGAGCTAAGCTCCTGCATTGTAAAGTTTTGATGAAGCAGTGGTTTTCCTGGTTATGTATTAGCATTTGAGACTTCCTGTTTAATGAAAGTAAACTTCTTTCCAACTCTCTATAAAATGTGTATTAAGACACTCAAAATTGGAGGATCCAGTCGAGGGTTGTGATGTTGTAGGATGATGTATGGTTGATCACTGCAATATTTACACCATTTTTAGTCAGTTTCTTGTGTTACCTTTCCCTCTCACACTGAATAGATTGGAATTGGAGGATCCATTCAAGCTGTTACAATAGTATTTTGATGCTCAAAATTGGAAGATATAGTCGATCCATCACTGTTTTGTTGCAGCTGTGTTAGTTTGACATATTTCAGTGTCTTGTTTTTCTTCCCTAAGTTGCTGGAAGGTCGAATGCCCATAGCAGTCTCGTTCATATTCTCACCAAGTCTTCCATCTGCTCACCTTAAATTCAACTTACTGACGGAAGTTAGATCAAGACCTCACTTGTTCATGCATGACTTGGTCCGAGATTCTGAGTCAAAATGATATTCTTCTGGGTCTGCAGCCATTCGACCACCCTAATTCAATTATCGTGACATATAAAACTGATGGGTATTAGGCTTACTCCTGCTGTAATCCAAGAGTGACTTCTGGTGCTAACATTGTGCATGCAAAAACCGCACAGGTTCATTGGTTCATGAACATTCTCTTCGTTTGAGTTCCTCCAAATCATCAAAATATTTATTTGTACCTCGTGTTGACTAATGAGAGATGCCATAATGATTTACTTTCAGTGGGTCTGCTTACATCAACTTCAACTCATATATTCTGGAAATGAGGCTTAGATTCCTATGAGTACCTAGAGGCTTGCAGTCATCAGTAGTAGGTTCTCCCGCCATTGACAGTTAGGATTACATCAATGTCTCCTAATTGATGGATTATTCAAGTGTTTGACCTCAACACCTTTATTCACACTTGTAATAATGTACTCGGTGCCTTGATACCTACTTTCATTATCGGTAGGTTGTCTCTCATTTGTTAACGATATACCTCAATGATCGGTAATCAAACAAAGTCTCATTGTGTTTAACATCAACTCCTCTATTCACATGATGTCGACTTGCACCTTTGGAGGATAGTGTATCAGACATCAGTTTACAATAGAATCTTTCCTGAGTTGTTGCTATCGTTCATTGGACCAATACCTATATGACTTCAGTGATCATGAGAGATCAAATTGTACTCCATTGTATACAGATATCTTCACATTGATTTTTGAGATTGGTTTCCAATGGGCCTTGTTCGTGACTATGATATCCTATGGCATGTGTCTACTTTGTATTGCCTATTCATGGCCATGACCAATTGTTTGGTATATTTCCACATGGATCTGGAGTGTAATTCAAATTGGTAGCCATGTATACAAAGTCATTATGGATTGTAATATTCTCATGAGCAGCTAGCACTTCTAGTTGAGTCTCCATCACTCTACTTCTGGGAATTATAATGTATTTCGTCCATCGAAAATACTCCTCTGACCTCACACATTAGTGGAAATCTATTACAAAAAATTTTTCCTCACCCCATGCAACTTTCTTGGATGGCATTTCCATTTCCCTATGCAAACTTGAAGTCCCCTTTTGTACTTCCTAGAGATAAAAAATCAGATTTTTCCATATATATGCTCCCTACTAGTTAGACAACATGTGTATACATAGGTTGCACCACTACAGCCCGTGTACATCGAGTTTGGTGCTCAAAATTAAAAATTGTGTCAGGATTCCATGTCATGTCATGAGATCCATGATCCTTGACCTTCCATATACTGGAAATGTTATGAATCGGCCCTTCAGTTCCATTTGAAGGCTATAAATTGAGCCATATTCAAACCTTGGAGGAGGAAATAATTCAACTTTTGAGAGAAAAGATACTCTGGAGAAATTTCACTTCACAATGAGTCTGCATCCCTTTATCCTTGAAAGTCTAAACACATTGTTCAGCCCCTAAGCTCTTCCCTCTTTGACGGAGAACCTCATTGTCTACTTTATATGATCTTTCCTTTGGTGGAGGATTGAAGTGGTGGAGACCCAGCTAGAAGGGACTGATTTTCTCGGTTTTTATATGTGCCAACATAGAAACTTGTTACCTATATACTTATGTTGATTATTTTAATAGAAATATTATTTTCTCTTTTAATGGATATCGTGAAAATATTTGAATTGTCATTCCATGGGCATATTTTTCATGTATATTAATGGATTATGTTATTTTGTATGCTACCATTACATATTATCACCATATGTGTGTGTATATTGGTTGTTGAGGACATGTTGCAGGTATAAATATTTGATTTGTGTGTTCAACGGTGGTCTTCATCGAATGTCTGGACGAGGTAGGCTCTTGGTCTTGTCTTGTTAGTATTTCATTTATATAGCATACTTGAGATTAGAGTTGATTTATGAGGTCATTATGTTTGTTGTGGTTTACCCTATTCCATAGAGTTATTTTCCTCATAACAGATAGAGTATATGATCCAAGAAGAATTATTATTCAAGGGAAGTTGGTTGTGTATCCCAATATTCTCAATGAGGGATAATTTGTTAAAGGAGAAACATAGTGGAGGATTGGTTGGACACTTTTGTTGGATTACTGAGAGGGGGGGTGAATCAGTAATAGATCAATTTAACCATATAATCCAAGTGTTATATCAATGAA
>JASDQU010356034.1:1725-11982 GCA_032191745.1 Picea mariana
ATCAATTTTCGACAACGATTTAAAAGCAAATAAACTATAGAGCTCGTATTGCAACCAAGTCATAAGCACATAAAACATAAGTGTTGTCTTTCCGTCATAGTCACACAGGGGTCCATCCTATTAGTATATTATTAAATATAAATAAATAATAAGGCGTTGCAACCATTTGCAAACATGTACCCTATGTTGCTCTTTTGGGCGTCAACACTATGCTCATAAATTTTATCAAAAACTCACTCCCTTATCCATCCTTTTGGGTGAGCATAGCAACACGGGAGTGATTAGATGTAATTTTATATAAGACGAAACCTTTTTCAAAATCATGATTTTTGAGTAGCAGAGAAACAATAGTAGCATCCTTGATCTTTTCTAAAGAATCCTTTTCTATGTGATTCTTGTTAAAGACTACATCTTTCTTAATATTTTTTTGTAAAGTTTTGATAATTTTTGAAAAACTAGAAACAAATTTCCTCATGAAATTATTTTTTTGGAAGAAAGATTTCATAAACTTCTTATTATTGATCTTGGGAATTTGAGTAATGGATTTAGCCATTTCAGGGTCTATCAATATGCCATCCTTTTAAATAGAATGTCAGAGCCATTTACCTTCAATAACTACAAAGATACTCTTTTTCTGGTTGAGTGAGATTCCATAATTTCTACACCTTTCAAAAATTTACTTAAGGTGTTGTAGATGGTTAGAGAATTTTTTAAAATTGGTTGTCACTTCAACTAAGTATACAACCATGCTTCAATTGATTAGTCCCATAAGAGAAATATCGATTTCATGTTGGAATGTGGCTCCTGCATTAATTAGACCATAATGCATTCTCTTGTGAGCATAGGCTCCCCATTTACTTTGAAAAGTTGTCTTCGTCTATCTTAATCAAACACCAAAATCTACGTATAACTGGAGAATCCATCTAGTAATGAAAGAATCCCAAAACCTGATACAAAATAAATAATTTATTCCANTCTTTCTCATATGTGCAATTTGAATTTCTAAAATCCACATAATTTGATTTCTCCAATATTCTTACAAACTAGTATCGGATTAGCCACCCAACCAAAAAGACATATAGGGAAAAAAACTTCAGTGTCTAAAACTTTTTCAATTTTTTCAGAGTTTCTACTAAACAATTTTAGTATCCTTCTTCATCAAAGACATATTTTGTATAGGTTTAGTATCATGTGTCTTCAAGTCATCATATGTCTAGGTAAACACATCTTTATAATGTAAATAACTTTATATATGCATGTATTTTAGATTCTATACAACATGAATCAATATTTACATTCTTTGGATCCTATTCTATTCCCAAATTGATAAACTTATATTTCACGGAGGAGGTGTTTGCTTTAACATTTGTAAATTATTAAATTTGTCCTTCAAATCAAATAACTTCTCCAAAGTGACAACAACCTTGTGGATGATAGTGGATTTCAAAGTGCTCATCCCTATTTGGGAGTCTTCTAGTGCTTTTGAATGTTCTTCATCATCAACACTGGCATCCATGAAATTTCCCTCACTAGTTAGAAGATAAACGACATGTTGATCATCATTAAATGCTCTCTAGTTGCTGATAATATCATGAGTAGAGGGCCTTAAATCAATTCAAAAAATTTATCAGTCATCATCTAATGGGGCTAGGTGAGAAGCAATATTAGCTAAAGTATCTACTTCTGCATTCTCATTTCAAGGAATGGAGATGATATCGAACGCTTCATATTTATAAACTAAATTCCATACATCATGTTGGTAATTATTTAGTGAGAAGAATGACAATGAATATAATTTTTTACTTACCTCACTAGAATCTCCGAGTCACTAAAAAATTTGATGCATTTAACATTGAAATCAATATCCTTTTTGAGTCTTTGAATCAAGGCCTCATACTTAGTTGTGTTATTTGTACACTCAAACTCTAGTCTACAGGAAATTAATGTTTGTGTACCTTTTGGATCACTTATGATGTAGTCCACTCCTTCAACCTCCCATGACTTAGCCATCAAAAAACAATTTCCAAATGTTATCCTCTTCCTCTAAATTAGTTGTGTTAGCGTGTCCTATTTCCACTGATTTACATTGTAGTGCATCAATATGAGTGCAACGAAGGAGTTCAAACTATTTGTTTGTCTCAATAGGTGAAATTTATGTAGTGAAATTTCCAAAGCCAGTTTCGAGAAAATAATTTCCAAGAATATTGTCTTAAAACATGACTGGCTATTTCTTGTCATTAAGATCAATAATTGTATGTTTCAAATACTTCTCATGATCTATTGTGATTTTATTTTGTTGAACTTTCCACGATAACCACAAATGTGAACAATTAGTAGAAAAATATCCCTCCATTTTTTTAGACCAACCCCTACTCAATAATAAACAATAAGTTTTTGGGATATTAACCATAATTATATAAATGAGTTGATGAAATTTAGGATTGGAATCTAGCCGAATTAAAACATCTTTAAGCTCGCCAATTACTTAGACCTATGATATTCCTAGTTGAATTATATGGGTGGATAATTTGCTAGGTTTTGCGTTCATCCTCTCACAAATAGAATATGACATAACATTTGAGGAAGTTCCTAAATCAACTAAGCAATTATGGGCATTACGGTTAAAATTTTCAAAGGTTAAGAGAAAGATGGAATCTAAGAATTTGATTTCTTCCTAATTATTGTTGCATTTACCACCGACTTATGTTTTGTGTTATTAATTGTTGGTTTGTGTTTTACATTAGTAGTAGCCACTGATTTTTGTTTGTTCTCAGTAGATTCATTCAAAGATTTTAGCAAACATGTCTTATGTTGAGTGACATTATAAAGATAAAGGATTGAAACATTAGTTTTGGGCTTCTTTAAGTATTCTATTATATTCCATTTTGATCCAATAATAGAAGGAGTTGTTGAGGTTTTGACAACAACAACAACAATAACTTTCTTAGGATTTGATGAGGTTGGAAGAGAAGCAGTTTAAGAAGGGGCTTCTTTAATTCTAATATTATAAGCATTTTGTGAGGTTTGAGTGGCATACATTTCCTCCGTTATCTCCTCATCCTCATCATCTCCTTAATCCTAACAACAAGGCAATACTTCCCATAGTAACATTATTGTTTTCTCTTACTATTTGGTATCCTTTATATCTTTAGTTTCTTCAGGACCCTCTTTAGTGTCTTGGACTAAGGTATTGGAATAAGTTGGTGAGGAGACAAATAATCCAAACATGTTGATAATGTTGATTAATTGGGTTGGTTTTCATTGATGTCAACCCTTGAAAAAAGTTCGATAGCGAATTCCGGTGGCAACACAGGTTTGGGTAATGGACCCAAGTTTGTTTGATGGATATTGGTATGAGTTTTGATATATTTTCAGGTAATACTATTCTAGATGGATAGTACATGTCATGCCATTTCTGGTGGTATGTGGAACGTCACATAACTCCTCATGGTTAGATATTTATGGCCATGTGAAGTTGAAGAACCCCGATGAGTCATCTAGAAGCCCCAAAAGGTCAAAGTAGTCAAAGTGTTTGCAAAGAAGAAATGATTTAAATAATAAAGTGAAGTGATGAGTGTACTATAAATCAAAGAGGATGCAAAATAAATTATTTAAATAATAAATTTAATGGAGAAATTACTAAGTGGACAAGTGGTTAGAAGTGGGTTAGCCCTAAAATAAGGAAAGTGGGTTAAGATGGTTAAAAGGTAACCCCTTGAGGAAGCTACATGAAAGTATAAATAAGAGGCAAGGCTCTCTCATTTTAATCACACTTGAGCATATTGAATATATAAAAGTGACTGAGGTAACCAAAATATATCTAAGCCGAAATTCAGAGGGAAGGTGAAGTAAAGAAGGTTGAAATTCAAGGGAGGATAAATTATTTTGATGATGCTTTCTAAGATATGTTATTTACAGGTCATCTCACCATTTTTGGAATAATTTTTTTTCTAGAATGATTCAAACCGTGAAATTGGGAGGCCATTGAGGAAACATATCCAAGTAGATGTGACACAAATTTCATCTTGTGGGTTGTTGTATTTTTGGAGTTACACGCCGTGGAAAATAGGGTTTGTGGCTAGTCCTGAAACTAGTCTAAAATGGGTGTTTCATGTAAAAACGTCATAACTTCTTCATAACATATCCAAATTCAGTAAGAACAAATGTATTGGTTAGAGTACAATATATAGTATTCTTTGTACAATTTTCATATCCATACAACAAATATTCCATGCGGGGCACGCTCTACAAGTTCGCTCTCTAGAATAAGCCATAATTCAATAAGGTATGCCATTTTTGCTATAACTCCTTTTCTGAGGGGTTCCAACTTGTGAAATCGGAAGGAATTGCATAAAATACACCGAAGAACATTTTATACCATTTTCAAAGCTTTATTCATTACAGGTACATCGTTATGATTATTTCAAGTTAGGGTTGTTTACTAATCCAAAACTAGTCATGTGAAACTAAAGTAAAATTTGATGAAAATGCTAGTCTCTTGTTAAGGAAGGTTTGCAGGTATGTGATCATATACACCAAGTCTATTACAGAGTTACAAATCAGATTTGGATGATGAAATTGATGAGGGATTTTGGTAGAGGTACATGTTGGGTACATGGTTGAGACAAGTAGTTGATGATGTTGTTACATCTTGATGAGTCATAGTTTATGTGTATTTGATGCATGATTGGTACATATTTGGTGCATGGTTGATGCACTCCTTGATGGTACATGTTGAGGTATAGGTTGGTGCATGGTTGATGCACTTGTTGATGGTACAGGTTGAGGTACAGGTTGGTGCATGGTTGATGCACTTGTTTATGGTACAGGATGATTACAGGTTGTGTGGTACATGTTGGTGCATGGTTGATGCACGTGTTTGTGGTACAGGTTGATTATAGGTTGATTGGTACATGTTTACAACAATATATCTCACAGTGATAGTGTGACAGTGGTTCCATCATTCTACTTATATTTCAGGGTGGTTGGACGGGGCAACGACAGGTGGTTGTAGCCACCTTCCGGTTGTAGCCGGAGAACATAGGGGGTTGTATCCTCCTTCTGGTTGTAGCCAGAGAATTGGGGAGTTGGAGCTTTCCTCGGGTTGTAGCTTAAAAAACTAGGGGGTTGGAGCCTCCTTCCAATTGCAGCTGGAAAACAAAGGAAGTTGGTGCTTCCAATGAATGTAACTCTTAAAGACATATAAGAAAAAACATTCTGTGGTTTTATCTCGCTTTGAGTTTCCACGTAAAACACTGGTGTACTATGTATGTGTATGATTGCTCATTTGTTCATTGCTTATTTACTCTGCAACTATTGGATGATAATGCTACATTGATATAACACCTCATTTTATGGTTGAAAATGATTGAATTTCTCTATTATTGATTCAACCCCCTCTCAGTAATCCAACAATTGGTATCAGAGCAGGTTCCTTCAGAAATTAGTTTAACCACTGAAAGGTAGATCATGGAGAGCAACGACATGTATACAAATGGAATACCACAATTTGATGGACAAAAGTATGCATTTTGGAGCAGAAGGATGAAAACATATATATAGGCACAAGGATTTAAAATTTGGGAATCTGTTGTAGATGGATACAAAGAACCAATAGTTCCACCGACAAATGAAAGAGCAATAAAACTCGGAAAAAATAATTCCAAATCCACAAATGCACTTCTGAGTGGTCTTTGTGAATCAATATACACCAAAGAAATACATTGTAAATCCGCTAAAGAGATTCGGGACAAGATTCAAAACATTTATGAAGGAGATTCAAAAGTTAAAGCAACAAAGCTTCTAAGTTACAGAGGTCAGTTTGAACAACTAAAGATGAAGGAAGACGAGAATATTGCAGCTTACTTCTCACGAGTCGATGAAACAATAAATGCAATCATAGGATTGGGAGAAGAAATTAAAGAGTCTGTAATTGTTCAAAAGGTAGTAAGATCTCTTCCTATGAGATTTGATCCTAAGATATCAACACTAGAAGAAAGAGCAGATCTAGACTCAATAAGCATGGATGAACTACATGGAATCTTCACAGCATATGAACTGAGAACTGAACATGAAAATCCATATATAAAAGAAGCAACTTTCAAAGCATCCAAAAGTTCAAAGAAAAAGGGAAAGCAAAAGTAAAAATAACATAACAACAACAGTGACATCTCGGAAGATGATGAAGAAATAGACAACTTTGTCAAAAGATTGAACAAAGAAACCAACGACAGATATAAAGGTAAGTTTCCATTGATTTGTTTTAATTGTGATGGTATTGGTCATTTTTCTAACAAATGTCCTCATAAGAAAAATAAGAGGAATGATGAAGATTACTCAAATAGAAAACAAACATATAAAAGAAAAATAACCACAAAGAAATCTTTCAAGAAAAGATTATGCACCAAAGAAGACATCTCCTCATCAGATGAAGATGAAGTCAGTGACAGTGAGACATAAAGATTTCTATTCATGGAAGTAGAAGACTCTGATAAAGAAGACACCAAAGAAGAATATGAAGAGGCAAAAGTTGACTACCGAGAAGAATTGTTGTGTGTCATAGAAGTTACAAGAAGAGAAAAGAAGAAAAACAAGAAGCTACAAGCGGAATTAGACAAGAAATAAGACACTCATGAACTAGAACAAATGATCACAAATTTAAAGGTTCAAATAGAAGACGATAAAAGAATTGAAGAAGTACTCAAAGAATAGATAGAATAAAGAGACATGATCATTGGAAATTTGGAAGCATAGATTGTCACATTAAGAAATGATCTTCAATAGAAAAATATGCATAACAACTGAAAATTTTTGGATAACATTATCAACAGTCAAAAGCCTTATCATGACAAGTCCGGACTTGGATACAATCAGATAGAAAATAGATCAAGCTCCAAAACATCAGGACAAGAAACATATCCAAAAATTTATGCAGAAACAATCAAAGGGGATATGAAGACCTACAAAAAATATTACAAGGACACTCCTCCATCGAGAAGATTCAGATTTCAAAATCAACGACCGACAGATAGGCCTCAAGAAGAAGAAGGATTCAGAAGAGCAACTCCTTTTTGAAGATCTTCAACTCCCAGGTATCAAACTATATTTTTTGGTTTATGTTATGCATGTAATAATTTTGGACATAAATCTATGAATTACAAAGCTAATAGCAGGAACACAAACAACTTTGAAAGTCATACCCAAAAGGGTTATCTAAGAAGGCCCAGTGAAACACAGAAAATAAGTTACAACAGGTTTGAATCATTGAGCACTAAAGTGGAATGCTACAAGTGTAAAAAATTTGGACACATGGCCAAATATTGCAGAATGACAGTTCCTCCTCCTAGAGAACCACAACATAATAACAATAGTCATAGACAGGAACCTCATAAGAGAACATGGATAAGAAAGAAAAATCAATATAGCAATGAAGAATGCACACTCACTCTACAAGCTAAGCAAAAGAAACGTGGTTGGTATGTTGACAGTGGTTGTTCAAAACACATGACAGGTGATAAAGACAGGTTTCTTACATTAAGAAAGGAAAGAGATGGAGTAGTCTCCTTTGGAAATGATGATTCAACTAAAATCATTGGAAAATGCACAGTTAGAATTGGAAACAAGAATAACAAGGCAGAAAATGTTCTACTAGTAGAAGATATGAAACATAATATTCTAAGTGTGAGTCAAATGTGTGACCAAGTTCATAAAGTTATTTCCAATTCACAAAAGTGCGAGATAAGAAAAGAAGGTTCAAGAAAGTTGATTGCAACAACTACAAGAACTTCAAGCAACATATATCTATTATGTGAAATTGGAAATGAAAAGTGTTGTCTAGGAAAGGAAGATGAAAGTTGGCTATGGCACAAAAGAATGGGTCACATATACTTTGATAACCTTGTCAAAGTCAACAAAAAGGAAGCAGTTAGAGAAATGCCCCAGATTAGGAAACCAACCAACACTTTATGCAAGAATTGTCAACAAGGAAAGCAAACAAAGACCAGGTTTAAATCAAAGGAATATTCAACGACAAGACCACTGGAAATTGTGCATACTGATCTAGTTGGACCAACTACAACACAAGGTTTAAAAGGTGAGAAATAATTTATGTTATTAGTTGATGATTATACAAGAATGAATGCAGTCTGTTTTCTCAGGAATAAGTCAGAAGCTTTTGAAAACTTCAAGGTCTACAAGGAAATGGTTGAAAATGAAATGGATTCAAAAATCAAATGTTTGAGATCTGATAATGGAGGAGAGTTCACTTCAAATGAATTTATGGACTACTACAACAGGCATGGAATAAAAAGGAAACTCTCTGTTTCTAGGACAACTCAACATAATGGAGTTGTTGTAAGAGAGAACATGACAGTACGTGAAATGGATCGAACAATGTTAATGGATTCCAAATTGACAGATATCTTTTGGACACATGCAGTGCATACAATGATTCACATTCAAAACAGAGTAATGCTCATAAACAACACTAACAAAACTCCCTACGAGCCATGGAAAGGAATACCAACAAATATGAAGCACTTTAGAGTATTTGGAAGCAAATGCTACATCAAAAGAGAAGATGACAGAATGGGAAAGTTTGACTCTCGTGTGGACAAATGAGTACTTGTTGGTTACTCAAGTATAAGGAAAGCATACAAGTGTTACAATTCGAGGTTGAAAAAAGTTGTGGAAAGCATCAATGTGACAATTGATGAAACAGGTGGACGAGAATTAAAGGAAGAAGAAAATAAATCAATGGAACAACTTTACGAAGAAGAAGTAGAAGATGAAGAAGAAGTAGAAGGGGGAGATGAAGGGGATAAGACAGAAGTAGAAGAGCAAGTTCAAAAAGTTCCTCCAAAGACGCCTAGCAAACGAGTACAAATGAATCATCCTTCAGATCAAATTATCAGAAACAAAGATGCAGGAGTTGAGACTATAAGAAGAATCTGTTCACCAGAACAAACACACCTAGCACTCTCATCTACGATTGAACCAAATAGTTTTGAAGAGTCCAACAAGGATGAATTTTGGAATAAGGTCTGGATGAAGAATTGGATCAAATAGAGAATAATGACACTTGGGAATTGGTTCCAAGACCAAGAATAAGAATGTGATTGGCACAAAGTGGGTATTCAGAAATAAATTGAATGAAGATGGACATGTTACAAGGAACAAAGCTAGATTTGTATGTAAATGATACACACAGGTTGAAGGAATTGAGTTTGAAGAGACATTTTCCCCAGTTGCTAGAATGGGAGAAATCCAATTGCTTTTAGCTTATGCTTGCTCCAAAAATATCAAAGTATACCAGATTGACGTAAAATCAACTTTTCTGAATGGGGAATTTGAAGAAGAAGTCTATGTTGAACAACTAGAAGGATTTCATTTGTCAGAAAACACAGATTATGTGTGTAAATTGAAGAAGGCCTTGTATAGTCTAAAACAGGATCCTAGAGCATGGTACTCTTGACGGGATAAATATCTACAGTAGGCATGGTTCAGAAAAGGAAGTGCAGACACCAACCTCTACATCAAGGTAACTCAAGATAGTATGTTATTAATTGAAGTTTATGTTGATGATATTATTTTTGGAAGCAATGATGACAAGTTAAGCGAGAAATTTGCAAAGGATATGCATAATGAATTTGATATGTCATTACTCATTTCTGGGTCTTCAAATACGTCAAAGCAACCAAGGAATTTTTATTTCTCAAACTAAGTATATCAAAGAAATTCTAAAGAGGTTTGGAATGGAAGATTGCAAACCAGTTACCACTCCTATACAAACCAGTTGCAAGTTGAGAAAATATGATGATTCAAAGTCTACAGACTAGAGGAAATATAGGTCAATGATTGGTATCTTACTATATGTGACAACATCCAGACCAGATGTAAAGCAGACAGTTCGACAAGTGGCATGATTTCAAGAAACACCAAAGGAAACACATGTCATAGCAGTGAAGAGGATTTTCAGATATCTCAAAAGAACATAAGAGTTTGGATTATGGTATCCAAAAGGAAAAGATCTATCACTTATTGCCTACACAAATGCAGATTGGGCAGGTTGCATTAATGACTGATGAAGCACCAGTGGATCAATGTTCTACTTGGGTGAGTGTTTAGTATCATGGCTAAGAAAGAAACAATCATCGATATTTTCATCTACAACCGAGGCAGAGTATATTGCAACAACAACATGTTGTACACAGGTTCTATGGATGAAACAAACTTTGATAGATATACAGATTGAGTATG
>JASDQU010356040.1:0-11982 GCA_032191745.1 Picea mariana
TATTTACTTAATCATGAATAAATTGAAGGTCGTGTTTATCGGAATCTAATGTTTCGATTTATAAATATCTTATATCAATTTTTATAGGGAGAAAAATATTTTTCAAATTTATCTAATTTATCAATGAAAGGTTTAATGTCCTTAATAATAAGAAAACTTTAAAAAATTAATATAATTTTTATAATATATATATTATTCCTTTTAAATTAAAAGGAAGTTATAAGCATCTAACATAGTAATAGAGTAAAGGATAGTCTGTCTAATATAACCTTAGTTAACTAGAAGTAAGATTCCTACTACTACTAATTGTCCTATAGTTTAAGAATAGTCAAAGTCATTCGTAATATAATAACTAGTATATATCATAACTAGTAAACTTATGGCGAATCTGCCCTATATTGGTTTGTGTCGCAAACGAACCGAATGTTTAACTCCGAGCTATCAGGTGTCCGAAATTTTTATTAGTTATATTAAATTTTTAATTAAAAATTATTTAATATTATTTTGCCTCTTTCCTAATTTATTTTATTAGAAACCAATTTTATTTTATTTTGTAACTTTCTTTATTTATGTTATATTTTAATTTGAATTATATTATTCATCTTGCATTTTTAAGATGAAGATGAGTTTTTATGTTCTTTTCATTTTCTCCATAATGAATTTATAGAAACTTCTTCTCCTTTGTCTTATTATATCTTAATATTTTATTTTTAATATGTTTACTGGTTATCTTTCTGACAATTTTAATTTAGGTAATAATAAATTTTAAATTTTTATAATAATTGTTGCCCAATATATTTTACTGGGAATGTAATATAGAGAGATATAGGTTCAAGACACAACAACGATGAAAATACTTTCAAAAATTAGAGATATTTCAAAATTTTGAAATTTGAATTTTTTTATATATTATTAAATATATTAAAATAGAAAATTAAAAAATAAAATCAAAATAAAATATTAAAACAAATTGTAATATTGTGAAAACTAAGTTAATATATAATTTTTTTTTATATAATATTAAATAAATTAATATATGTAATTTAAAAAAACACAACTAAATTAATAAGTAAATAAAATAAATTATTTAATGTGTATAATTAAATTGTAATATTTTAAAAACTAGTTTAATATATAAAAAAATTTATATAATATTAAATAAATTAATATATATATTTTTAAAAAATATAATAAAATTAATAAGTAAATAAAATAAATTATTTAATGTGTATAGTTAATTTATGTAAAAAATTGTACTATATATATATATATATATATATAAACTATATAAAAGTTTAACTTTTAAACAAGTGAAAAATATTTAAAAAAATTTAAATAAAAATTTAATTGTTATAAAAGTTTATTTTTTAAATAACTCAAAGTATTTAAAAAAACAAAAACAAAGTGTAATTAAATAGAATAAATTACTTGTATGTGTTTAATAAAATTAGGAAATAATTTAAAGTTTAAAAAATATTTACTTATTTATAAGTTAATTAAATAAAATAAATTACTTGTATGGGTTTAGTAAAAATAGGAAGTAATTTAAACTTTAAAAAATATTTACTTATTTATAAATTTTTTAGGTGGATTATTTTTTTTAAATTAATTTTTAATATTTTTTAGTATTATAAAAAATATAATTGGTTTCCTAATATAAGTTATATTGCAAATGAAGTCATCATTTAAATTTATAATATAATATATGATACATGTATAATAATGTAAGTCTTCTAAATGTGTAATACACATTTATTCCAAAGGTTTTGAAATGTGTGATATTTTTGTGATGTTTTTTGTTAAAACTTAATTGTAACAATATTTTTGTTTTTAGAATGTACAAAAGTAAGTAAGCATAAGGTAATGGTTAGTGATGGAAAATGAAAAGAAGTATTGTGAAAAATGTTCAAGTATTGTTATTTAATATCCAAAATCAAGTTTAACAAATGTAATGATCATGATTTAATAGATTATCAAGTTAATCACATATCAAGTTTGAAGAAAAATCTCTGTTAAATGTATATCTTTGATTTATAAATAGTTTTAAACATTTCAATAGTCATCACATCATAACATATGTTCAAGTTACTATTATTATGATGCATCTATAAACAACTATGAAACTATTTTTCTTATATTTAATGATCAAACAAAAAACAAAATAAACAATACATATTCTTGAATTCCTTTCATCTTTTTTTTCACTAGAATTTAACACTGTTCCCTACTCATTAGGGTGATGAGTTTAAAAATATCATGATGTTTCTAAAGATGTTTAATGAATTTTATTCCTTAATAACTTCATATGTTAACCATAATGAGATAACATAGTTTCTACATGTACTTCTTAGAAATAATGTTATCATACTAAAAGATATCATTATCATGAAAATAATATGTTAGGCAAACAACTCACTATAGGAAATCTCTCAACCTATAGAGAATAACGAGGAGCTATATAAGATATTTCCTTAATGTCAAATATCCAAAACTTTCACTTTTAAAACACCAAATCATAATATTTTTCATTTTAGTTTGTAAATATGATTTTCAAAATATAATTTAAAAGTATCGTTCTAAATTCCAAATTAATTTTTATTCATTTTAAAACATCAATATCACAATTTAGAAACTATGAAACTAAAATAGTTTTCATTAAAAGAAAAAATAATATTTACATTTAAAATATTTCCACATTCATCTACATTGAAGAGAAGAGAAGTACACATTTGGCAAAACATTTCAACTATTATTGATAACTTAAAGACTTGGAAATTATGAAGATAAAGTATAATTCATTTTCTATTAAGATGGTAAATTAAATTAAAATCAATGAAAAAACTCTTAAAATTAAAAAGTAAATAACAATATCAATTTGTTAATCAACATAAAAATATTAGAAATTTTTAATCCTGAAAGAAAATAATGTTGAGCAAGCTAACTACAACGTCACAATAACCAAAGCAAACTAATCTAAATGCCTGCCTACGTCACAATAACTACAACGTCGCAATACCAAAGCAAGCTAACCCGGATGCCTACATCAGAATGCGTAGGACGATTCATGGAAAATTCGTGGTAGGTGTAAAGTCCCACTCAATCAGAGGTAAAGGTTAGGCCATCATGAAATACGAGGATGGTTCATGGTTCGTCATCCTTATCATCTTAGTCATTGATAAACATTCATGTATAAATGTATATCCATAACATAGACATGCACCTCTTTTAATATAATATATCGAATGTAAGGCATGATGTAGGTGATATGTGATGATTCCACAAAATAATCCTTTGCTGGAAATGACACATGCCTTGTTTTTAGGAGGAATTGAAAAGGAGGAAACCCATACTTAGCATATTATGCTTAACATGATATCAAAACATAAGTCACTTAATCAAGATGAATTGAAAAGGAGGAAACCCATACATAGCAACTCATGATGATAAAAATCATGAACCTAAGACATTTGGATGCACATCTAAAAGCATCAAAGTTGACTATAGATAGAGGTGTGGTTTTCCCATCTACAAAGATTTTACACAAGCCATTAATATTTTTCAAATCTACCTACTTATCAAGAGGAGGAAAGCGATAGGAATATATAAAAAGGTCCCTAAGTAATTAATGTTTCTATGTGGCCACCTAAAATGAGATGATTTCGCGTTGATTAAAATGTCATCATGTAAATGTTAATGCGGAAGAAACAAATACTAAAAAGTGTGTCACTAAAGAAAACGATTATCATACTCATGAACATTCTAATAATGGACGACAAAATCACTAGGTACCTAATGAAATCGGGAGAAAATGAATGAAATCGGGAGAAAATGACTAGGAAAATATATCTTCATCAAACCACATAAACCAATCAATGATCAAGCCATGAATGAAATGATTTTATCTTCCACCCAAAACTATCAATGGACAGTTTCATTCATGTTAATTTATTTATTTATTGAATTAAATTTTGAGTCTTGTAACACTGTGTGCACCCAAAACAATCAATTCATTGAGGAGAATATTGAGGCCATAAAGTCTATTTGGTTGGTCCAATGGTGTAAATTAGAAGGGAACATTAAAAAAAATAATCTTACACTTTAAGAGTCACATGCATAATTCATGTGTAATGGGAGGTATTCTAAACATTTATAATGTTTACGATGTACTTTCTACTTTGGTGAAGGTATTTTGAATATAGTCATTGGTGTGTAGTGAGAAGATTTGGTATTAAATATTAAATCACTAACAAATCCTAAGATATTGGTAATTTTCGAATCACCCGTAAGGAGGCGAAGGCTCACCTGAAGTACCTATGGGGATTGCAGGAACTAGGCTTTTTCAATCATGTGGGAATATAATGCATTCATCCTTAATATTTAGTTAACATTCATTCATATATTTTGCAAACAAAACCATTAGATTACCATAACATCTCACATAATCATCCTTCTTAACCATTCAACATATGTGTGAAACCATAAAATACATATTCAAACTAATCATTAATCATACATTCTAAGTGAGGAATGAACATAAATAAAAACACATCATAACAACATACACATAAGAAAACAAGGATTTAAAGTGGTTCATCCCAAACAGGGCTACATACACAACAATTGGCTTCTAATGTTATTCATTCATAGTCTTCCTTACAATGGTTGTGCATTGGGTTCATACAATGGTCTTTGGTAAAAGCCCAAAACCTACCCAACCCATTCTATTTTCCAATGCATACATATCTCTCGAATGATACTCAACATATCATACCCATCAACTTGACAAAACTACAATACTGAAGTTATGAGCTAATCAACTACTCATACAATCATACCCTCATACTATCTCTTTCTACCCAAAAACGATTATATATTTATACATATACATTAGGGATTAACCCATTACAATGTGGAAAAATGTCCCAAAACTCATGGGCCACTAGAAAGGGTGCCCCCCTTCCTTGGCCAACTAGTAGAAACTTCTATTGTAATCTAATATTGCAAGTCTAGGAAGAAAGGCGTTCTAAAAGAATGTACTATATTAATTTTTTATCTTTCTTAGCATTAGTCAATACCTTATCTGTAATAAAGCATTCTACGGTCTAAGTAAACAATGGTGATGTCTAAAATAATGAGTAGTCAATAATTGTTGTGGGAAATTTCTCTTTCCAGTCTCAATGTGTAGAGAAATGAAAAAAAATAAAAGCGAAAATTACCGTTGTATGAAGTCTCATTGATTGATTAAAAGGAGACATTGTTCTCTAATTGGATTGATGAAGTTTTGTTGAATCTTGTCTCTTTATTTTCTATGTGTAAAATCGTTTTTTTGTGTGAGTAATTTTTGAGACAGTGCACACCAAAGGAACTAGTGTGCATCTCTATTCTGCGAAGTGTTACAGAGGACATGGGAATTTTGTGTGTAGATCTTGAACCTTAAGATAACTAATGCACCCTCTTCCTGTTGGCAACATTAATGTGATTTTGGGCATCAGTATAAAGGAGGAAGAGTTGGGGAATTTTGTGTGCATCTCTCCCTCTGCTCAGAATTACAAGCATTGAAGGAGTCTCTCTCTAAAATGGTGTTGCGCCCTCCATCTAGAAAGAGAATCATCCTTGTTGAGTGCACCCTCTCACTCGGATCAATTGGTATCAGAGTGTGTTCTATCCTTGGGGAGAATTTTCTAGACATAAAGGAGGGCAGACCAAATATTCATCCACCAGATTCAAAAGGAAGATTTTTTTTAGGGGGGGGTCTTCCACTCTCTCCTCATGCTCTTGCTCAGAGCGTCACAATCACCCTTATTAGGGTCCTCTCTTCTTTTGTATTGGTGCATCAGTGCTCCATTCTCAGGGTTCTTATCACACCCTCCTCATGGTCTATTCAATACTTTCCAACCATGTCTCCTTGATGAGAGGCCTCTAGTGAGGAGTCCAGTGCAACCACATAAACTCTAGTTGAAGAATTAGTGATGTATTTATAAGAACTTATTCGAATCCAATAACGATGACATCCAGTGACCATGCAGTTGAACACCCATTTTCAGTTACCCAAGTTCATCGGTCAAATGAATGGAGAGATTGTCAATTCATGGATCCATATCCTATCCACTTACTTCAACACTTCACCCGATATGGAGGAGGCCACGAAATTGGAGATAGACAACCTTCAAGTCGAAGGAATCACACAAACCTTGTCTGACACATAATTAGAATGCTCAGAATTGATCGTAGAGCTCGGTACCCCACCTTCTCCTACAAATTTATTGATTCTTGGGATGTTTTATGTCACGCATTGTGGGAATGCTTCTACCCTCAATGCTATCTTCATAATCTTATCACCAAGCGGTTGCACTCCGCCAAATTTCCACTCAGTCCGTTCAAGGATACATTGAATTCTTGTACAAGTTGTGCATCGAGGTCCATATCAACGAGCCAGACAAGGTATTAATAATTATGTTTAATTTTTTTCTCTTGTTACCTCTTCAACATGAGTGCATCCTCTCACTCAGATCAATTGGTATTAGAGAATGTTCTATCATTGGGGGGAATTTTCTGGACAAAAAGTAGGAAAAACCAAATCTTCATTAACCAGATTCAAAAGGAAGAATTTTTTTGGGGGGTCTTCCACTCTCTCCTCATGCTCTTGCTTAGAGCATCACAATCACCGTTCTTAGGGTCCTCTCTGCCTTTTTATTGGTGCATGAGTGCACCATTCTCAAGTTTCCTATCACACCCTCCTCAGAGTCTATTCAATACTTTCCAACCATGTAGCCTCGATGAGAGGCATCCACATAAACTCTAGTTGAAGAACTTGTGATGTATTTCTAAGAACTTCTTCAAATCAAATAGTGATGACACCTAGTGACGATGTCGTTGGAAACCCATTTTCAGTTACCCAAGGTCGTCAGCCAAATGAATGGAGAGACGGTCGGTTCCTGGATCCATAGCCTATCCACTAACTTCAACACTTCACCCGAGATGGAAGAGGCTACCAAATTGCATATAGCCAACCTTAAAATCAAAGGAATCACACAAACTTGGTATGACACACAATTATAATGCTCATAATTGATCGTAGAGCTTGGTACCCTGCCTTCTCCGACAAATTGATTCTTGGGATGTGTTCTGTCACGCATTGTGGGAACACTTCTACCCTCAAGGCTATCTTCATAATATTATCACAAAGTGGTTGCAACTACGCAAAATTTCCACTTAGTCAGTTCAAGGATACATTGATGTCTTCTACAATTTCTACATCAAGTTCCATATCAACGAGCTAGACACGGTATTAATAATTAAGTTCAATTCTGGTCTCTTGTTACCTCTTCAACGTGAGGTATATCTTTCTGACAACGCTTCTCTAGAGTACGAGGCTTTATTATGGAATTTGACCATAGAACGTAAGGTAGTCCCTCACATCTGATATCTTCTAGATCGAACCAAGGATGACAATTCACCTCCTTCTCATTGTCAACCTTATCCTTCTTCCTCGTCGACTACAAAAAATGCATTTTTGTGTAGCAAGACCAACTCCCATAAATTTGTCAATTGTTGATCCATTAAAAATATCCTCCCCCATCAGAAATTGTTTGCAGAGGTTAAACCCACTGATTTTACCTAGAAACCAAAAGTAATCTCTCTCACCAACCCCACCGAAATCGACCCATCCCTCATTCTCATGACTATACCAGAACCAAGTCACCCTAATGTTCCCATATTCACTCACAATTTCCAAATTAAAAATGAACTTTCCACTCTCATTCTGGAAAATGGCAGAAAAAGAGTCTGATATCACAAGACTTAGTCCAACATCTGCAAGTCCCCACCACCCCACACCCTAATCCATATCAGCTTTGTTGGGTATAGAAGGGTAGTCCTCACATTATTATTGCTTGGTGTTGAGTCGTCACTTCCGCCATTGGTCCTTTTCGTGACATTGTGATATGCGACATGCCATTGTTAGATTGTGTTGATATCCTTCTTGGTACTCCTTACCAACAATACTGACAAGTGGTGTTTCATGCCAAGACTCATCAATACCACCTTAAACAGGTTGTCCACACCTATGTACTTACTTCATCATCTATCACTTCACCACCTTCATGAACCGATACCACATCCACTCACTGTGTTATCAATACCAACAATGTCTCTATGTGTTTGGTCCACCATGCTCAGTCGAGAACCTCACTAATCCGACATCTCCCACAATACTCCCTCTTCTCCCATAATTTTCCAATGTCTCTTAGTCTCCCTCTAGGCTCCCACCCTCTCGATCCCTTTCTCCATCCATCGATTTCATTCACGACACATCATTACCCAATTCTCCATCATCTCGATTGGTTACCCAAGACACTATCAAACATCCTCTAGTTACCACTTACCATCAGAGATGATTTTAAGGATGGAAATTTATTTTAAAATGTAGAAACCTTGGCAAATCTTACTAATCCTTCAAATGTCAAGTATAAATTGTTGGCGATATTTTTGTAAAAATATTAATATTTCTAAGTATTTTATATAGTATTTATAAAATTTTGGCAATTTTTAAGGTAAAATAATTTTATCCTATAGAATTTGGGAGAATCATTTTTAAAACAGTGAATCTCGTTTTTGGAAAAACCATGGAAAATTAGCCATGAATGAAATTTATCCCCTAAAATCATCAGTAATTACTATACCCTCACACAAGGAACAATTAAATATCGTTATCCCTTACCTCATATTTCCTCTCATTTTTCTATTGGAGCGATACATAAACAAGGAGGTCACCCAGTGAGTTGCCACTTTGAGACCCTGTCCACACAAAAATTTAATTATCACCACTACACTGAAGAATTCCACCTCCTGATGCAATATTTGTATAAGTTGTGGCCTTACAATAGGGCCACGCACTCTTCCACTGAATTCTTACCTTTCAAGGTCTATCTTGGATTTTTGTCTCTAGCGCCCACAAAGATTCCTCTCATTTTGAGTACATTGGGATCATCACATCAACACTGAGAGAAACAGGCTGGCGATAGTGGCATTCATAATTTATCATAGAAACACACTCGAGTCACAACTTCCTTGAAAGTAACACCAAATTGTGCCAAGCAACATCATGTTTGATAACTAGTTGGTAAGCAATGCCAAACTCCAGAGATAGGCCAAGTGGATGACAATCGAGATAGTGCAGCGGAATTTCCCTTAGTTGGTGGTAGAAGCAAGGATGCTTACTGAACTAAACAAGGATGAATTGGACCACTAGGAAGGGTGTCCCTCTTCCTTGTCCAACTAGTAGAAACTTCTATTGTAATATGATCTCGCCAGTCCGAGAAGCAAGGCTTTTAAAAGAATGTACTATGTTAATTTTTTATCTTTGTCAGTGTTAGTTAGTTCCTTATTTGTAATAAAGCATTCTTGAGTATAAGTAAACAATGATGATTTCTAAAATAATTATAAGTCGGGTTACATTTGTAATTGTCACAGAAAATTTCTCTTTCCATTCAGAATGTGCAGCAAAACACAAAAAAATAAAAGCGGAAATTATCGTTGTATGAAGTCTCCTTTATTGATTAAAAGGAGACATCATTCTCTAATTGGATTGATGAAGTTTTTATGAATCTCATCTCTTTCTTTTCTATGTGTAAAATCATTTTGTGTGTGAGAGGAATTGTTGAGAGAGTGCACACCAAAGGAACTCATGGGCATCTATATTCTGCTAATTGTTAGAGAGGGCATGGGAATTTTGTGTGCATATCGTGCACCTTAAGATAACTAATTCTCCCTCTCCCTATTGGTAGAATTAATGTGAGTTTGGGAATCGATGTAGAGGATGTCAAGTTGGGTAATCCTATGCGCATCTCTCCCTCTACTCAGAACAAGAAACATTGAATGTGTCTCTCTCTAAAATGGTGTTGCACCCTCCATCTAAAAAGTGACTCATTCGTTTTTAGCGTGCCCTCTCACTGAGATCAACTCCTAACTAAAGTTTGTCTTCAATGTGCATGTTGGCTTCTGAAAATGCGCTAATTGTCTTATCTGCACACTTCTTCTTTGTTGTCTTGTCACACGATATCCTCTTGTGTGATTCCCAAAACTTACCCAAAATGGATTTCTCCAATAGGCCCCAAAAAATAATTTGTGGCTTGTCCCAAGCCACTTCAGGCTTGTTTCCATATCATCAAGAACTTCTAAAATGTTTGTTTAGAAGTCTCGACCTTTTTTTTGAATTGTGCTTCTTGCTGCAAAATTTTCTCTCCTAACTTTCTTGTAATATTTGTCTTCAACTTCTTTTCATTATCTTGTTTTTCCATCCTTGCGACGCCTTGCACAACTAGAAGTTCTTCTTCTATTCTGAATGCTTCCTCCTATAATGCTTCAATATTTTGTGAGTGATCCTTATTCTTCTCCCTCATTTAGTTTTTCTCTTAGTATATTTTCTGATTTTCTTCCATTGTGGTCATCATATCTTCTAGTGGAAATGTGGTCATTACTTCCTTAATTTTTTGCACCTTCTCCTACACCGTTTGTAACTTCTACCCAAGTTCCTTCAATTTTGTATCTTTCGTCAATTGTGTCCAAACTCCAGTGATTTATACATAAATGTTTGCACCTTATGCTTCTATATTCATGATATTCTTTACAGTTGTGGTTTCCATATTCTCACTTTGTTCCCTTTCCTCGGGTGCGATAATCGATGTTTGGTGTGACTCTAAATCAATAATCTTTGTTTGGAAGCCTTGAATGGCTTTGCCAATATTTGTTAGTTTTACTTCTAAGGGGGTTTCTTCTTCTACAAATACTTCTATAATGTGAGTATATACCCTATGTATCGTTTGTTGCAATCTCTTCATCCTGTGTATGGCCTCATCTTTCTCCATCCTCAGTTCATTACATTTTTCTTGTAACACATCCTTATTTTTGACGGTATTTTTCAACTCCAGTGATGTTGACCCTTTACACACTTGAACTTCCTACATCATGCTTGTCTGCAACCCATATAAAACTTATATAGGAACTCGGGATAACACTTAGTCAATACGAATTAGTGCCTTTGCTTGCCCTAAAAACACTACCATAGAGAACTCTAAAGCTAATATTGCTATTTTCATTACCACTTGCTATCCTTATATCACATATGTCATAGATTGAATATTTATTATCTATGTTTGTTCTCCTATGTTGAAAGATGTGATTCTTGTTGTTTCCAAAAGTTCTTGCAGTGAAGCAATCTGCTCTTTCACATAAAAATTTCTTTCTTCATGGTTCTGTGTCACACACTCAAAAGATTCATCAGTGGCTTCCTTTACATGATATACAATGTTGTTTAAGTCATCCTATGATAGGACTTCTATGGCCACTTACTTAAATTATGTAACGACCCCTTCGTTACGTCTACGAATAGCGAAGTACAATAGGAAAATTTTTCTTTTTCTTTTCTTTTTAACAAATAAGATATTAACAACATCACCTAATGCACTAAGGTGACCCATGATCAAAATATAAACAACTCTACATATCATTGCGGAACGAGATTTCAAATTATAATGCCAAACAATCTCATGATATTATCACTAATGACAATGATTTGCCGAATATAAAACGCTTTTTACCTTACCAATTAAAAATCATACCTTGGCCACACGCCCGCTTCGGAGACGACCCTCGTGCTGTGCCGCTCCCCTCGCTCCGTGCCGCTTCTGCTTGCCGACCAAAGAAAACTCACCGGTACCTCCCAGCCAAACGCTAGAGGTACTCTTCTTCCCCCTTAGCCCCTCGAGCCGCAAAGGGGCCACACAAGCACCAGAAATAAATAGCGTCTCAGCCTGCCTCAACAGGCGGAGCTACCACTCCAATATAACTGAGATATACCCAACTCCCACAAGCAATCCGTGAAGACCGCAACTCAGTAGCGAATCGTTACGCTAACCGTCCTTTTTCCTCCCTCCCCCTTTTTTCCTTCCCTTCCTTCTCTTTTATAACAATTTTTGAGACTAA
>JASDQU010356042.1:0-11982 GCA_032191745.1 Picea mariana
CTGGGTCGGGTAGTTCATTCTATGGTTCTTCTTGTAGTTTTTAAATCCCGAGGATTTTCTCCCTTTCTTCTGAAATTTTGAACCATTCTTTTGTTTCCAGTCTCCACGGGACTCTGCCCAATGTCCATATTGCTCATGAAAATATGTTTCCTTTTGTATAGTATCTTCTAAGGTCTTTGGTTCGTCAAACTCAATTCGGTTCCGGTATTCCTTGGGAAGCCCGCTGATGAAGTGTTGTGCCTTCGCCTTCTCTGCTTTGATGTAGGGTACGTACCTCAGTAAGTCAAGGAATTTGTTGACATATTCCTCCATGGTAAGTTGTCCCAGTTTGAGTTCATAAAACTCTTTAGCCTTCTCGTCGAAATACATTTATGATAAATACTTCTTCCGGAAGTACTTCTCGAACCGTTTCCAAGACAGGTCCTCCTCGCGGACCCCTTTCATATTCTTAAGGTCTTCCCACTAGATGGAAGCCTTCCCGTTCAGATTGAAAGTGGCCACTCGGGCCTTCAGATTCTCTGAAAAGTCATGGACTCTGAAATATTTCTTCAGTCCAAGTAGCCAGGCCTCAGCTTCCTCTCCCTTCTTTATCTCACCGTCGAAGGAGGGAGGTTTGGCCTTTCTAAATTCCTCGAATTTGTGACTCTTGGAAGTCTTTTGCCTCTTCTGTTCTTTTGAGCATAGGAACTGGTCCTGCTGCTAGAAGAACCTTCTGAATCACCGGTTTCCTTCTCAGTGGAGTTGTTTGGTACTGGTCCTTTACCTCTAGGGTGGACCTTTCTTGACGTGCTTCTCTCAGTGTGGCCACTAACACGACCATGTTTTTTCATCTCAGGTTCATGCTGCATTTGTCGTTGTAGGTCAGATAGGCTCTGCAGTAGAACTGCATTAATTTCGGTTTGTTTTTCTTGTTCTTTCATCATCCTTTCATTATCGGCCTTGCAGCTTTGCAATTCGACCATGAGACTCCTCACAGTCTTAGCTAAGTCTGTAGGAGTTCCTACTGCTCTTCTTTCGTCAGACTCTTCGTCTCTATTGTGGGAGCCTTATCCCACCTCTTGGTGAGTCACCATACTTTGCATCTGTAGACTCCCGCGGTTGATCGTCTGCTTGAATGTGAAGACAAACGCTGGATATTAGTCAAGAGTTGAATACATTTGATAATCTGTGCATAATTTCATAATTCTTTCACATGCACACACAATCGGGTGTTCATATTCCAAGTTTTTAATCCTGGATAAGATAGTTAAGTCAGGGGATTACTTCTCATAGGAGTGTTTTGAACAAGGTTTATAAGCGACTTGTGCATGATCCCAATCAAGCCGAGTGTTGTAACCATGCTCTGATACCACTTTGTAACAAACCCACTATCATAAGTTTCAAAAAATTTGGATTAATCCCCCTCAAGTGAGAAATCTCCAGAGAGCCGGCATTTACGAAGTACCAACCCCTGGTGAAATATCGGAATTCGGGGTTTCTAATGTCAAACTCATTCACCCCTATGACTCGTGTTCCTCCGAATTCCTATGCGCTCCTCACGCGTTAGCTCCCAAGGACAAGCCTGTGGTTCTCCGCCTTTACGGCCGTGGTCGTACCTCCTTTCGGGGCAACTCCTGTCGGAGTTTCGGGTTTCCTGATGTCGCAATTCACGAGTCCTCAGAACTCGCGATTCTCCAATCCCCGATATGCCCTTAACGCATTAGCCCGCTAGGCTAGCTCCATTCTCATGTGACCTTCTACCATATGTCCACCACTCTATAACTACCCATCGGAGTTTCGGGGTTTATAATGTCGCGATGCACATGCATTCGCAAATTCTGATTCCCCGATCCCCGATGCCACTTGGCGTGAACTCACGGCCAAGCTTGATCTTCCGATATTTGTCCCTTTTTCCGGCGCCTATGGTCCACACTCCTTATGATGGCGTGGAGTGACCCCTGTCCTCCACTGGAGTGCTATAACTAAGGGATCATCGCGTTTCGGGATTTTGCGATTCCTCCTGCCGTGAGTTTCTTGTCATCGAGAATCCCAAATTGTCGAACCCCGAACCCTCGGGATCTTATGACACGCGTCCTCGTCATGAACAGCTTAGATCTCATCGGGAAGTCGCGAGTCGCGATTTCCTCATGCACAATTCCCTTACCATCGAAAACTCCGATGAACAAAATTCCGAAGGCACCTGATCCTTTGCCACCTGTCCTCGTGGACGGACGGCCCTGATTGATTCCCGGGGTTTCGGGACTTATGAGGTCTTGGTTCTCATGGCCTCGAGAACTATGATTTTCCAATGAGTCAAACTTTGATAGCGCCTTGATCTCCGACACCTGTCCCTCAGATGGACGACTCAGATCCTATCGGTAAATCATGTATCACGATTTCATTGTGCAACGGTTCTACAATCCTAAAATCCCCGATGAGTGAAATCCCGATGCCTCCCAGAACGCCGACACGTGTCCTGCCGAGATCTATGGCTAGGACTCTTCCTCTGTACGCCAGAGTTTAGTTCCGGTGCAACTCTTCTCGATCCAACGGTTCACGGGATTTCTACTCCAGATCTAATGGCTCAAGTCACTTCCTCATGCGTCTACCCCTGTGCTTAACCCCTACACAACTTCTTCGGATTCAACGGCTTTCGGGTAACGTGAACCGAGATCTAACGGTCCAGATTCGTTCTTTTGGGTCTTGGGATTTACGATCCCAATCTCTCGTGCTCACGATGAGAGAGGGCAAGGCATGTAACGCCTGCGTTACTTTCATCAATCTAAAGGTCGTGAATGACTATGGTTCACCTGACGAGATCTCATCCGTCGACTTGTCACTCCTCACAACACTACTATCTTGGAACCTTACTAGAATCATTCCTCCTCGTGCGGGGTTAATAAATCCTGTGCATTCGAGTCCTTGTTCTGGGTTCTTAGTGAACCTTTCCAAGGAGGAATTCTCTATGAAGAGATTCCTACTGGGGCATTTCCAGAAGCAGATAAAGGGAGACAGCTTCCCGAGAACGACTGGGTATGATTAGATTCATTTATCAATATAATTCGAGCACGGTTTCCTCCATGTTAAGCATATATCAACTCGTTCATACCAAGCACTGCGCGGACATTCTTATGCTGAAAACATTTACAACTTCACAGTTCTATGAGCTAACATCTACTACATATTAACAATTATTGCACGGGTTATTCCTTCACAGGAAACATTTACAATTCCATAAGCCCATGAACATATGTGACAGCATATAAATTTCAATGTAATATAAACAAAACACTTATCAGAATTAACTTCAGCAATGGAAGCAACTGCTGAGACGGGTGCTCGTTTCCACCCAACCGTAGGTGTAGCGACTCCTACTGGATTTACCACTAGCCACCCCCGAGCCGAGACCACGATTTCCTGAGACCTGCATCTCTCTGTCTGCCAGTGTCCAGGAGCGAAGGTTGCAATCCCACCTCTCTGGGATCACTTACTCTGCGTAACATTGCCAGAGTTCCCCTCGCGTCTGCCCCCTTCAAATCATTTCAGCCATACGCCTTATCCTCTCCCGAGGTTGTGTGTGGCACGATTTCCCTCGCATTGATCAGGCCTGACATCCCTACGGATGGGTGGTTCACCATCCCATCCCTCATGAAGACATCCGCCTACCAGTCTGTGAGCCATTAATTTTCAGGGCCAACGAGCCGCTTTTGGTTCTCTGGGCCAGTGGAGTCCAAATACGGTATTTAATTCTCAGTGGAATTTAACACCACCTTTTCAGGGGCCTTCCACCACCATCGTGGTCTCTTTTTCTGCACATCCCCTCTTAGCAGTTCTACAATAAATTCAACTGTCATTTACATTCCTTGACCTCTTCCTGCAGGTCCATTTACATCACATATTAATACAGATGAGTTTTTCCATAGTCCTTGGCCAGTTCAGTTATATTTACAATCTAGGGGAAATAGGGTGTTACATACAAGGGTGCCACTTGCCTCCTTTTCTTTTACTTACTCGACATTCCTTTCAGGATGCACTACGTGCTCAAAGGGTGGCACTCACCTCTTGACTCACTTGGTAGACATAACAAACCACTGGAGGCAATACTCTGCAAGGTGATATTGTGGGAGACTAAGAGCCTCTAAGGAATAAGGCCCCTACCTTATTGCACACCCCTTAGAATCATCATGAGCGACTGTCATAGTGTGCCCTCATGACATTATGGGTATTCGCGAGCTAGGTAATCGTTAACCTACAGTTCGATCCATGATGGGTGTGTTAGTAGGCTGTGGTAGGGATGCTCCCACACCTCTCCCTTAAAGTATTTGGTTGTCATCGGTGACCCCTCTACTCCACATGTGAGTCTGGTCAACAAGATATCGTCATCCTACATCCATCAATGAATCATGTCAGCAATAATAATCAATCATCACAACATCTTATCATATGTACATATGTCACATAAATAATATTCAACTCAACAATCCACTCCCTGACTCGATTCAAAGTCCAAGGGGTTTCATTGATGCCTCTACATAATCGAGGTCCAAAGTTCTGCACACTCAGGAGAACCGAGTCAATAACACTTGTCTATCTAGATACAACAAATAACATATCATCATATCCATAATTCTTCATAATCATAATTAAAGGGCCAATAGTATAATAATATGGATCACTTGCAAGAAAGTATCCTCAGAGAATAATTTCACTCAGTGTGTGCAAGAGCAGGATGTTACATACTCCCCCTTTTTGTCTAAATTTTGTCCTGAAGCGTCACAGTATGTACGTGCCTATAAAAAGTCTATAACAATATCATAAGTCTATATATCAATAAAAATGGAAACCATTGGCGCATATCATATGTGTCTTCCTAGGTCATTGAGTGTAGACTATAGTTGTCCCAATGGACCTTGACCTGATCTACTGTTTGACATCATATCTTTCGAATGCGATGGTCCAGGGTGTAGATTGGCTCAGTTGTGAGTGCACCTTCATATGATACCTACAAGGTACTAAATTCAAAACATGTGTAGGATCACTAACATAATTTCTCAAACATAGATGAGAAGGAAATTGTGCATATGCCTCAAGGATCAAGCAAGGCTAGTCAATAGGTCACGACCCTCGCTTTTCCACAATCTCGCAGTATCTCATGAACCTAAGAGATAGTTATCACCCTTTCCAACTTGATCGAACTCTTATAAGGTTTCACCCACAAGAATACTCGATCACCACATCATAACTACGGTCGACACGATGTGTATCGGCATAAATCTTCTACCAATCCTGAGCTTCCTTGATCCTTTGTCTTATAGTTTTCATTTAATATTCCATTTCTTGGATCTCTTCCAGTCCCACCAGGACCCTATCCTTAAGCTGATCCCAACTCAAGGCATTTGACACAGTCTCTCGTAAAGAAAGTGGAAAGTATCTATGTTAATGGTGCTTTGATAATTGTTGTTATACGCAAATTTTACCAGTGGAAAGAACTCTTCCCAATGCTTTTTTTGGTCCAGAAAATACATACGCAACATGTCCTCCATGATTTGGTTTGTTCATTTGGTTTGCCCATCTATCTTCGGGTGATAAGTGGTACAAAAGTTAAGTTGGGTTGCTACAACCTCTTGGAAACTAGTCCAGAATCATCCTGTAAACACCAATCCTCTAATGGATATAATCCTCTTAGGAACATCATTCCCTCACAATCTCATTGAGTAAACTCTAGCTATGTCTGGTGCCTGATACATCGCATGCATAGGAATAAATTATCACTATTCATTAGAGTGTCGACTAACAAAAAAATAGAATCATGTCTCCTTGTTTTCAGTGGAAATCCAACAATGAAACCCATCGAAATTCCCTCCCATTTCAATTTAGGAATAGTGTGGCTTTATTAATCCTACCATATGTCTATGTTTAGCCTTCACCTATTGATATTCTAGACATCTTTCCATGTAGTTGACTATACATGCCTTCATTCCTTTCCAGAAGAATAAGGGTTTAAGGTCTTCCCTCATCTTCGTGACTCCCGGGTGAGCCATGTACACTTCACTGTGAGCCTCATTTAGGATCAAAATACTCAATTTGTCATTGGGGGGTACGTAAATTTGACTTTTAAATCTCATAATCCATCGTTGTCCATAGTAAATCCTTCAAATTTTGTACCATTATTTTGTTTTGTCCAATAAAATCCTTGATCAGAGGATTGGCAAAAAAACCAGAAGGAAGACCTATTTTGAATAGTTGGTCAAATGGAAGGGACACCCAATAGAAGATGCCAATTGGGAAAATGAAGTTGATATACAAAAGCATGGAAAGTCAGTGCAAGAGCTCATGGACAAGAGTCCATGAATTGTTTTCAAGGGGAGTATGATGCAGGAGCATCATTGGAAAGCACGCGAAGAAGGACCACTTAGTGTCTAAGAATATTTTTTGAATCTCAACGCTGGCAATCACAGTGGATATTTTAAGGCACTCTTGAACTCAACGCTGGAATAATATTTTGAGGAACGCTTGAAATCAATTCCATAATAATCTTTTGAAGCACGCTTGAACTCAGCGCTGAAAAAATCCTTTGAGACACGCTTGAACCATCGCAAGCGAAGTGGGAGTTTCCACTACGGATCTTGAATGCGACTTGACTAAGATAATCGTAGGTTAGGTTTTGGAGTAGAAATGTAGTTGGGGGGAACCCTAAGAACCCTCTGAGATAAAGAGAGTTTTTGTACGCCTGAATGAAGCTAGTGGCAAGTTAGTAGGAGATTTTTGAGTTTTTCGGTTTTTTTTTTTTATTACAGTTGTAGACATTTTCACTTTTGAATATAACAGAGGAAAATAGACTCAATGCATGGTGTGAACATTGTTTTCAATTCCCTATTACTATGTTTTCATGAATGAATGAGTGAATTTCGTTATGAGTAGATGGAACTGTGAATGTTAGAATAAGTTTCAATTGTTTCTCTCCTCTTGAGTGGTGCAAGGTGTGCACACAAAACGCAAGGAGTACGTTGACGAGATCTGCTTCGGCTCTGAAGCTCAAAAGAGATAGCATGAAACTTTTCCTTTGCAAGGATTGTAAACTGACTACTGTAAGGTGTACACAGTCATCCGCAGGAACTCGAAGCTATGTAAGAATATGTTGCAAAGTGTGCACAAAGCAAACGTAGAACACCAGGAGGGCGAGAGGAATTTCTCTTTGAGAAATCCTTCGGATCTTAGTTATCAAAATTCCTAAAATGCAAGTAGTGCGAGGGAAGTCGAATTCTTCAAGAGACCAAGCTCAGGAGGAACAACAATTTTCATAAGTGTGGACGAGATCCAAGAAATAGACTCGCAGGAAGGACAAAGGTTGAAGCCTTTGACTCTTTAGAAAATCCTGTAAGTTTGAAAAAAGCATAGGCTTAGGGGAAAAGATATGGATCGTCCAATCAATTTATATACAATGAGGGGAAAGCACAGAATAGGAAATATCTCAATTGTTCGGTCTGAGCGCAAACGAATCATAGTTGCCCGATCAAGGTAAAGTGCACTGTCAATAAACCTTGAAAGTACACAGGAGGAGTGGGGTTACGAAATTATGAAATTATCGGAGTCGTCCATTGCCAAGGAGGACACGTGGTGAGAGATCGACACTTTGCTGACTCGCAAAGTGGAAAGGTCAAAGGGAAGAGTCATGAGGATTCAAAAAATCCAAGTTCGTGACTTGATCGTAGCTATCGATTGAAGTAACATCGTGGACTATAGATCTGGTCTTGTAGGGAGTTTGTAAGTTGGGAAATTAGAAGTGAGAGTTCTAGGAAGTCGTGAAATCTGAGTTCGTGACTTGATCTATGTCATTGGATCGAGGAAGGGTCTGGACCATTGATTCATTTCGAGAGAAGGATTTATTGAGATTTCGAATATCTAGAGAAGGGAGGTGAACGATCCTCTAACTTCACAAAACGCGAAGTCTCGATATGCAAAATGAATATCAGGACCATTGGATTGAGGGGATTGTGAGTCATCGATCTGATGCAAGTTGAGTTGGGGAGTTTGGAACTCAGGAAAACAGAGGTAGAAAAATTCTAGGGATGCAAGACATGAAGTCATGATGCGCCTTTCGATTGGGCAACTGGTCACAACCTTGGTCACATAAAGAGAGGGGCTAGCATGCACTAGGCTCCTATCGAGATTTCAGAAGTCGAGAGAATTGGGGTGACTCACATGTAGGGACCCGATATGCGAAATCATGAAATGCCTTTTGAGTTATGCGAGTGGTCATACTTGTGGTCGCAAGAAGGAAGGGGCTTAGCAAGAGAAGAGCTAGTGGTTGGATTGGCATGGAAGTTGGACAAGCACTGAGGAGAGAACCCATGGGTCTCATACGACATGTGCATTTGGGGAAGGGACCTATGGAAGTGGGTTTGGGGTCTAGTAGAAACCCAAAGAGTTGATCCAACTCAGTTCCTTGATCAATCCTAGACCGGGAGGTCGCGCAGCCCTTAGGAGAGAAGGGGGTGTCTGCATCAAATTGTCATAAATATCCTCTCTCATCTCCTCAATGGGGCAGACCCAAAGAAAATCTCTCCAAGATGGAGACTTATGAATGGGATTCTCAGAATCAAATCTATCCTCTGGCCTCATTGGGTTATCCTTCCTTCTCATGTTCAAAGATCAACAAATCAAGTTCTCGATTTGCTGGCAAATTTTTGAGTCAACCTAGACGAAGGAGACTTCTCATGATCCCCCACCTCTAATTCCTCCCATCCCACAGTTATCGCCTGCAAAAACATAGCCAACACCAAGGAATGACCCCTGGATGAGGATCTTCCAGGCTCAACACGTGGACAAACCACGAGGAGGCCACCTGGACAGACACCCAGATCTGAGAGTTTGAGGATTCAGACCTCAAAAGATTTGCAAGGAGAAGAGTGAAAACTCGCGAAGCCCGAAGTCATGAGGTCATCTGGACCATTGGATTGTGGATAGTCGTGGATCGTTGATATGGTTCGGAGTTCGGGAGTCGGGAGGAAAGAAGGGAGTTATCTTCCAAAGTCCCGAAATGCGAAGTCCCGCAATGCTAAGTCCCAAAGTGCGAACATGATATTTGGACCGCTAGAGTTCGGAGTTCGAGAATTGGGAGAAACAAGGGGAGAAACATTACAACATCATGAAGTGTGAAGTCCCAAAGCGGTTGGAAGTCAAGGAAGGAGGTAGTGATCTCTAGGATCTTAGTTCAGAGTTCGGGACTTGGGAGAGTCATGAGGGACTCACACTAAATCATCTGAAGCCCGAAGTCCCAAACTGCCTTTCGGATAGGCATCTCATCATAGTTCTTGGTCATGTGCATGGGCTTAGCTAGAAAATCCAACACCCACTATGTAGTTTTCTGGGTAAGGGAAAAGATGCCAGAATGGTGAGCGCATGTGAGTTCCATCAAGTCTGCATTCAGGTTCTCTGTTAATTCTTGCTTCATGTTACTGGTTTTTTTCGTCTCTCAACAACAGCCATGGGAGGTTGGCCTGTGTTTTATTTTCTATTTAAGTCTAACAATCGACACTTCGCCCTACGTAGCATCATAGTCTATTTCAAGTGCCAATGGTGGTTTCCCAAAAGGACATGAATGCCACACATGTTTAAGAACTACAGACAGTTGTAACTTGTTTGGCAAGCTTCAATACAAACTCTAACTTAAAAAAAAACTGAAAATCAAACCTACTTACCATCACTATATAACTTAAAAGTATATTTTTTTTAACAACATACATGTTGAAAAACACTACATTTAATTATGAAAATTCTCAAACAAATGTTATTTCTACATGTTTTCATGAGAACAAGACATCACGAAAGTCATAGCGTGAGAATATAATAAAAGTCACACTTGAATCAACGATCAAACTTTTTTCATATTCTCAAAATAATGTGATGTCATAATAATCACTTATCGAGCACTTAGAGCATGGGATGGTTAAATAATATTTTCACCCACATAGTTGCATGTAATTTAAATCTTTTTAATAAATTCTTCTATGTAAAATAAATTAATTTGAATTATATACTTTTAAATTTGTATTATTTTAATAAAACAATATTTACAAATTATTGGATTAGGTGATTTTTCACCTTTAAGTTTAATTTTAAGAATTCAAAATATATAATAAATAATTAAAATTAAAATAATATATTAAAAAACTAAATTTATTTTAACTATGTAATATGATGAAGTGAACATTTAAAATTATCAATTTTTAATAACTCATAATTAAAAAAAAGAAGAATATTGTGTTTTTCTATATATATAAATTTGAATTTGTAAAGATAAATTTAATAATGAGAATCATTTTCTCTTATAATGTATGTTATTTATCTAGATTAGATTTTTATTTCAAAATATTTGTCAAACAAACAACCCAACTTTTATGATCTTTTTAATCAACGAAACTATGATGATCTTTTAAATCTTCTTTTAATGATTTTCAGGTATTGAAAAAAATTCTAAAAAATTCCAAATAATTCTTTATCTTCTTAAGATATCATAGACCAATTTTAAAATTTTATAGGCCAATCTTAGTGAATGTTAATCATTGAATTAGTTTTGTTTTCGTATGAATTTTTAAACTTCCCAAATAAATTGAATATCCAATTATATTTCCAACATTAAAAACAGAAATGATAAAATATTAAAATCTATGAATGAATACCATTCCTAAAAAAGATGAATATTTACACCTATCATTTTGGTAAATATTATCTTATTATTTTATAATTATAAAATAAATTTTTGAAATAATAAAATATTTTTATTTTTATTTTATTTATGATTTAATTAAAAATATATAAATATTAACATTTTTCGTTTTTAAATTAAATATTATGTAAACATTATGTATGTTTTTTATAAGTGTTTTATAAATTTTATTACATAAATGAAAAAAAACAAAAAACATTAAAAACGGAATAGTTTTATATTTATGTTAGAAAAGTGAATACTAGATTATTATTATATATTGAAGTAAATAAATTTAGTAAATAAAATTATATTTTTCTTATGTAAGTTTTGTGAATATAACTAAATTTAATAAAATAAATATGTAAGTTTTGTGAATATAACTAAATTTAATAAAATAAATATTGTCTTAAATAAAATCAAATTTTCAATTTCTTAATAAATTAAAAATTTAGATATTGGATGAAACTTAAAACTTTTTAAAGAAAAAATGTAATTTTATGATATTAAAAATGAAAAAAGAAAAACATTTTATTTTAAAAAGTTTTATGTATACAAATTTAAGTTTACTATTACAATATTTTAATATTTGCAAAATTAATAATGTTCTAAATTTAGTAACTCATTGAAACAAAAGAAAATAAAATTTCTGTTTCAAATTTTAGGAAAAGAAATAAACCAAAATTAATATTGATGAGTAATAATAATCATTATCAATAATCTCATTAAAGGATAACCATTATTATAATTAACACTATTAGTTATGAATTGAAATTAATCTCTAAATCTAAAAATTAAATTCTAAATATTCACATTTAAATTTTAATTTTCATCTTTTAAACAATATAATAGTTTTTTATTTTTATGTTCATAACTTTTTTTAGTATTTTTAAAATCTTACTTTAACATGTTTACTTTTTAATATTTACTTAATATGATTAAGAAATTAGTGTGTGACCATCTAATTACTAGTTCAAATGATTAACAAACTTAATTAAAATTACAAATTTATTCCACTATTAACTATTTATCATTTAAAAGTATTAGATTTACATTCATCTTACTAATAGCACTAATAGCAGCTATTTAACAGCTGTGCTAATTATACTACTACTATACTGTATAATTTATTACAAATATTCAATTTTTATATTAAGAAAAAATTAAGCAACATTTATATATATAATTTTACATTAAATTAAGCAACATTTATATATATAATTCAATTTTTTTTACATAACTTTTATATATATATAATTTAATTTTTTTTTGTTTTGTTTGTTAATTTGTGCGAA
>JASDQU010356044.1:0-12027 GCA_032191745.1 Picea mariana
ACAGTCGAATTTTGGAACCCCCCATGACAGAGTTTTATATGTTAGTGATCTAAATCCTATTTTGAGAGATGAAATCCCCTCATCAGATTACATTTTTAGTAAAAAGCGAAGAGCAGTATTGAAATAGGAAATTCATCCAAGAGGAGAAGGAACGATTAAAAAGCATGGAGTTATTATAGATGGAAAGAAACTCAAGGATGGAGAATTTGCTACAAAATTAGCAGGTAAAATGGGTGCTATAGCATCAGAAAACATGTATTCTATAGGCAATTTAACAACTATGCTTGAACAGAAGGACCAAACAATAATTCAGTTGCAAGACAAACTAAAAGAAAATAAAAGAAATATTAGTTGGGGAATACAGAAGGGTCTAGAACAAGCTAGACTAAAGGATATGCAAGAAATCCAGAAAAAGAATAAAGACTTGGAAGAGGCAAAACTCATAATACAGGTCACACAGGAACAGGTTCGAAAGTTGGAAGAAGAAAACAAACATTTACAAGATAAAATTATTTCTATTACTAATCAGGTAATAGAACTTGAAAATTTCAGGACACAAGCATTGGAGATATATGTAAGAATAGAGGAGGAACAACAGAAAGTGTTCTTGAATCTGGAAGTAGTCCATAAATATTTTCAAGAAACAAATAAGTATTTAGAGAGTGTGTTCCAGAAGGAAAGGGAGGCGAAAGAAGATAGAACAACTTTTCAGAAGGAAGTGACTTTCTCATCAAAAGAAGAGGTTGGAAAGATTCAGAAATTATCTATTTTTGAACAGGTTAAAGGGGACATAATAATAAAAGTGTGGGAAGCAAAGTTGGCCGAATATAAACGAATAACAAGAGAAGTCAACGATGATTTCCAGGGAATCTTCGATATATTAGAAAGAGCTTCTTTGAATATCGGAACACATGGTTGTTCCAGATTATTAGGCGAAATCAATATTGCCAAGCACCAGCTAAGGTTTAGAGAAGAGCTGGAGGAAATGAAAGAAGAGATTTCAAACATTAAATTGATCAATATTACAGAGATCAACAAATGGATGGTGATGTCAAATCTAAAGTTGAAAACTATTAAATTCACAGAAAAGATGATAGAAAACCGGTTGCCCGAATTGTAGAAAAGATTTTTCTTATTTGAAGCAAATGAGTTACCAGATGCTCCTAGGAATTTTGTGAAGTTTTAGGGGAAATGCGTTCAGTGTATTGATGTGGAAAAAGGAAGTTCTTCAATGCAAGCTTAAAATCTTTTAAAATCTTTTTATCATTTAAGATTAGAAAGAAATTGTAAACAGTTGACATTATTTTTATGTAACCGTAATATTAGGAAATTGGTTAGTCACCAACGAGAAATTTTGATGAAAATGTATAAATATAGTTTCTAAAGGCTGAGAAAAGGATTCAGAATTTCTGGAGAGAGCCATTTTGTAATATCAGTTTTCAAATACATCAGAATATAGATCACAAACAAGATTCTGGATCCTGCAAATTTGTAGCTATGTGTCTTCGCCCTATTTATTATACTTTGTTGAATTTTTCCTTTCAATGTGTTTCTAACGAGTAATCAAATTGAAGTTATATACATCATTGATTTATATTTCAGATTGGTTTGGATGTCAAATGATTTACAATTTTTCCTCTGAAATTGCTTTTAGTAATTTTAAGACCTGTAAAACTTTTGTTCCTTAATACTTAACTCTTGTTAGAAACCTCGTTTTTCTTTCATCATTGTTTATTGAAATATGAGATTCTTTATTGATTAAAGCCTCATATTTTTCTGTAGTGTTTATTTGTTATTTTACGATTCTCTAAATTGTTACAAATCCAGGAAACAACCTCGAATGTGTTTACATGACTGTTTTGAATTTTAAAATTGTTTTTCTTGTTCTTATCTTTGGAAAATTTGAAGTAACAAATTGATTAAAATCCTTTTACAAATAAATAAAGTTTTATCATCCATGACTGTCCCAAGTAGCAGACAACCCAACGTTGAACCAGGTTTTCAGGATCAAACCAGTATTGCCTTGAATTTATTTAATACCATTTTACAAACAGCAACTAACCAGGTTGAGTTAGAACGTTCATGGGTTGCTATTGAGAGAGACATTAGCATCCAAGAACAACAGGAAGCAAGACAGAGACAGTTGAGAAACTGATTCTGTTTTAATCTTCCTTTGATTTCTTTTTCCTAAATCGTTCCTTTAAATCATTTACGGATGTCTTGACGGTATGATTTATAGCCTTAAAGCATAAACTCAGGAACAACACACCCATTGGTGGAGGGGTAGCAATAGGATATGACTTTTGGTGAGTGGGAGGAGGTTAATATGACGTTCCTTCATATGGTTGTAGATATTTATATGCCCCATAAGTGGGTGATGGGTGGCCGTAAGGGTTGATATGGTTCATATAACCAATCAACCCATCTGCAATATGGGACATCCCAGGTTTGTCCTGGTTGAATGGTATGGATCTGGGTGCATCAAGAAATATTGTGTATAGGTAATCTGATTGAGCATATATGAGGTCAAATTGTTGATATTTTCTAATGGCCTCCTCTTCTGACTGATGAAAATTGGATGTTACATCCTTGTAAATAATAGAGACAAGCGATTTGAGAAACCAATCAAGACATTGTTCTTTGGTGGTTTCCTCTTTACACAAACTATGTCGTCAGTGCCATTCATGGATGTGGTCACCTACATGGATAGAATTGGTTTGTTTGAAATCAGAGAGAAGTTCCAATCTAGTATCGTGATGAAATGGTAGTTGTAAAAAGGACAAAAAAGCCTTGGCCAATGATTCAAAGGTCACATGGGACGCTGATTTTTCGTCCACATACCATTTGGCAGATGGGCCCGTGAGATTTCTTTGAAATAAACTCAAGTGGATGGAATCATCCATGATGTTGTTTGAAGAGCACCATAAGTTGAAGATCATAACACAGTTGGTAGGATCTTCCCCCAATTTTCCTTCAAAATTCAGGATATCTGAAGGTAGCTTGGTAGGCATATTGGGCCATGTGGGGTCATGTAAAATGGGATCATTGATAAGTTTGGTAAAATCAACAATGTTGAGGGATTCCAAGTATGGAATAGAGAGATTTGGTGGAGGATTAGTTCCATCCATTGTGTGAGAAGGTAGTGGACCTGTCCCTTGAGAGATATTTGGTGGGGTTGTACTTCTCCCTTGAGAAGAATTTTCCCCCCCACCTCCTTGTGAAGGAGAACTAGTGGATGGATGGCATTGGGAATTGGACCCGAGAAAAGTGGAACCAAGTAAATTTGATCCCAAAATAGTAGCACTCACGGGGGTGTGAGATGATTGAGCCGGTGAGTTAGTAAGACTAGGGACTCCTCCTAAAATAGGACAGATATTCTGCAAGCGTCAAGAACGGCAGGGATTATATGGTTTCCGACTAGCAAAGTGAATGTGTGCAAATGGTGACAAGAGAGAAATAAATGGACAAGAGCTCTGTTATTTTTTGACCTTCACAAAATATTATAACTCACAATTTCATGTAATCAAATGATTATAAATCAATTGTAAATAAACAATCATGTGGATAGGTGGGTTTTGTCCGCGTGGGGGAAAAAATAAAAACAAAATGCTCATTTCCTAAAAGACATATCGTCCTTCCTCTCAATCATCACTAGGACTTCCAATAGCACTCAACAATGGGGTTTGAAGCCACTGGAAGAGGAACTAGTGAAGGTTGAGGTTATTGTTATCTCCTCAAATAAATTGGTCAAAATTGTTTGATTAGGTGATAGAGATTCATTAGAAAAAACTCTACTAATTTTTTAGGGCTCATTTTAATGAGTTACACCTTGTAAATAAAGTTTGAAAAACATTTGATTTGTTTTTTCCTTCAAAAAATTCAAAACTTAGGTTTCAGTGGATAATGCATTTTTCAAAAGGGCTTCTAAGCCACCGAAATCTTTAGCTTTCGATGGCTTAAACGCGAAATTCGGGGCTACTTTAGCCACCGAAAGTGCAGAAAAGTCTGTTTTTACTGTTTTGCRTCATCATTTTCAAATGATGATTTTGAGCGACTGGAGAATCATTTTGAGAAATGGGAGGAGGTTTTTGTTTATAACATATCAAATAAAAATAACCTCTCTAATTTTTTCCTTCACATGTCATATATTGGGAGAATCGAATTCATCTCTGAGCCCTAATTTTCATATCTTCGAATTTCCCTGTTTGACATATGTTTTTGAAATGCAGATCCCGAGAAAATGAAAATGAATCTCAAAGACTTGAGAGAGGTTGTTTCTCACAACAAACCAATATAAAAAATCCTCTTCCATTTTTTACATAGAAGTTTTGGTTTGAGAGATATGGGTCAATCATTGAGCAGCATATTTCTAGATTTTTTTGTCTTTTCCAACCACCTCACAAATTCGATTTTGAGATAGGAGAAGAGGTTATTAGATCCATATTTTGAGGATATGAAATTGCTTGTAAAGGCTATAAATCCTATCAATTTTATAGACTGAAGGGGAGTTCGAATTTGGAGACTTTTCAATATTGTAACCTCAGACTTCTCATTGTACATCAGTAATACAAGCTTTTTTTGCTAGTTTTGTTCAAATCTTCATATTCTTTCTTATCTCTACTTGTAATCGAATATGTTATTCATTGTTTCATGTTTTTATGATGTATGATAACTATCAACTTGTCATTACATCCATAAACTAGAAATTTCAAGTACTATCTACTTATTATAACTGTCCATTCATATATGTTTTATTATATGTTTTTGCTGGTATAGTAAGTAATTCTCCACATATACACCTTTTATAAACTTTTTGAACATAGTGGTTGAAAGCCTTGTCCATATGAGTGTGTCTTTGCATGTTTTGAATAAGTGAGACTTGATTAATTTCTCTAACTTGATCCACATTTTACAATTCATTAAGTTATCAGGCTCCATCCCCTTCACAGTCAGGGAAGGACTCCTGGAGTGATAACAAAATGGCGTTGTTGTCGGGGAACGAAAGTGAAAGTAGAGTTTCCCTGGGAGAATGACATAGATTTTTTTCTTGACGAAAAACAAGAGAAAGACACTAGAATAAAATGTAATCATTTTCCTGGCAACTCCACGTTCAAGACTCCACTGGGGAGGATTGACCGATAGAAGATGAAGAGGTTGAATTCAAATTCCAGGTACCAGTTCATCAGTTTACTTTACGAACTGTTGTTATTCTTTATCAGCTCCTTTATACTTTTCCCTTCACATGTTAAAATAATTATCCTATGTTTTGTATACTCCGAAGATTATCAGCCATCTTTTATAAATCCATGTTAAGAAGAATATTCGCAGCCTGCTTGTATTGTAGAAGTTAAATCAGTCTTTGTGCCTCAGTTCATTTATAAAAATGACCTCTATATTCAAATTYCTTCTGAATCTAATCAACCATGTAACCTTGAAGAAATCAAAACTGATTCAAAACCTATATAGATCTCAACATTTGTTTCCATAACCTCTGAACCTTGTCAGCAAATTTCWATCCCTCATGATCAACCCATAGCCTTTCAAATCAAAATTAGGATGAAGATGTTTAAACCTCTAAGACTGCCTTACCTCCTTCATCCTTACCCTCTTGACTRTTATGAATATCTCCCTTGGTTTTATGGAGAGAATCAGGCTTCAACTGAGAGGCACTTGGAATCTTTTGTGGATTTTATTGATCATTTTCAGATTKTTCATGAGGATGTGATCATGAGATTTTTCTCTAATTCATTGATTAAAGATGTTACTATATGGTTGAAAAATCTAAGAGCTGAGTCTATTGGCTCTTGGATCAAATTATCGGATGTTTTTATGAAACATTGGGGTGTACACAAAACACCAGACTCTTACCTAGCTGATTTCTATGCTTTGAAGAGAGAACAAAATGAAACTTTGCCTGCTTTTCATCGAAGATTTTGCAGCATATACCATGCTATGCCTTTGGATATCAGGCCTACAGAGACAGTTGCCATGATATATTATGTGATGGGACTGCAGTCAAAACTTTCCCTTCTTCTGCTAAAAAGGAAATCTTTGTCATTAAACATTTTGTTCGAAGATGCTTTAGAGGTGGAGGAAAACATTTGTGCTTCAAAGAGAATCCCAAAGCAGGTTGATTTTGAAAACCATACTCTACCTGAGCCAGCAGAATGTCAATATAGTTCAGAACCTAAGAAGGAAGGTATTAAGTATGAAATAGATATGGAACATCAGATTGAAGGTGAGTATATTTCAGATTTAGAATCAAATTCTTCAGTATGTGCAGAGTACTCCAGAGACAGGTATGAGTCTGAAGTTTATGATCAGTTTGTAAACTAGAATGAATCTATGGTAACTGATGATTACATAGGTAACTACATTTTTCTATCTGGCCACTATAGATGTGATTTAAACTATGTTTTTTCATTATCTAACGAGCATCATTCTAAATAAATGATTGTTACTACCAATGATCAAGATCCGATTATAAAAGAATTAGAAAGTCCTCAGTTTTCCAGTAGAAAAAAAATCATAGCTGAGCAAGAGGCTACCATAGATATACAGTTGTTTCCCAAATATAAACAGATTTCTGATTTAAGTTTCAAATACACAGTGGAAACATTCATAGAATTATACATTTCAGAGAGCATGAAAGTTTCAGATTTCTTCATCTCACATGTGTTTTTTGCTGATTTTGGTTGTGCAAATAACTTTTATCCACTATTGTTGCATTTCAAACATCAGGTATTGATTAATAGAAAATATGAGATTATTACAGTATTGAAATTTCTTGGTTGGTTTCTATGGAAATTTGCCTTTACCTAACCAAATTGCAGAATTGGTTATGGTAGAGTAGTGTAGGAAATAAGCTTGTTGCCCAAGCATTTCTTTTCTTCCATTTTTTTAGTAGATGTATCAGTCAACTTGTCTAAATAAAGGCAGGTTTTTGAAGGTGCAGAAATATCAAATTATATAGAACTTGAAAGGATTTCAGAAAGAGGTGATATCGTTGACTCCATGCCCAATGGAACACTGACTCCATGCCCAATGGAACACTAGACATTAAGTTCATATTTTATTTTTCTGGAAAGGCATTAGATCTGTGGTCCTTGAAACCTCACAGGGAGGTTTTCATCCCTAATAGGAGCCAAATGTTATCTCCTCAAATAAATTGATCAAAATTATTTGATTAGGTGATAGAGAGTCATTAGAAAAAACTCTACTAATTTTTTAGGGCTCATTTTAATGAGTTCCATCTTGTAAATAAAGTTTGAAAAACATTTGATTTGTTTTTTTCTTCAAAAAATTCAAAACTCAGGTTTTAGTGGATAATTCATTTTTCAAAAGGGATTCTAAACCATCGAAATACTTAGCTTTCAGTGGCTTAAACGTGAAATTCGGGGCTACTTTAGCCATCGAAAGTGCAGAAAAGTTTGTTTTTAATGCGCCGAGTCATCATTTTCAAATGATGATTCTAAGCGACTGGAGAATCATTTTGAGAAACGGGAGGACATTTTTGTTGATAATATGTCAAATAACAATAACCTCTCTCATTTTTCATACATGTGTCATATATTGGGATAATCGAATTCATCTCTGAGCCCTAATTTTTGGATCTCAAAATTTCCCTGTTTGACACATGTTTTTGAAGTACATATCCCAATAAAATGAAAATGAATCTCAAATAATTGAGAGAGGTTTTTTCTCAAAACAAACCAATCTACAAAATCCTCTTCCCGTTTGTACAAAATAGTTTTGGTTTCAGAGATATGGGTCAATATTTGAGTAGCATATTTCCAGAAATTTTTGTCTTTTCCAGCCACCTCACAAATTCGATTTTGAGATAGGAGAAGAGGTTATCAGATCCATCTTTTGAGGATCTGAAACTTCTTGCAAAGGATATAAATCCTATCAATTTTATAGACTGAAGGGGGGTTCGACTTTGGATACTTTTCAATCTTGTAACCTCAGACTTCTCATTGTACATCAGTAATACAAGCTTCTTTTGTTAGTATTGTTCAGATCTTCATATTCTTTATTATCTCTACTTGTACTCGAGTATATTATTCATTGTTTCATGTTTGTCTGATGTATGATAACTGTCAAATTTTCATTACATCCATAAACTATAAATTGCAAGTATTCTTTACTTATTATAATTGGCCATTCATATATGTTTTATTATATGTTTTTACTGGTATAGTAAGTAATTCTCCACATATCCACCTTTTATAAACTTTTTGAGCACACTGGTTGAAAGACTTGTCCATGTGAGTGTGTCTTTACATGTTTTGAATAAGTGATACTTGATTAAGTTCTCTAACTTGATCCACCTTTTACAATTCATTAAGTTATCAGGCTCCATCCCCTTCACAGTCAGGGAAGGACTCCTGGAGTGATAATAGTAATCATTTATAATGAGGGGTATATGGTGCATATTCTGAAAGAGTTGYTGATATTTCCCAATAGCCACACAAAATATGATCAATGTGTGATTGCATCCCACAATCGCCACCTAGGTAGATGTCCTAAGTTTTGGCCACTAGGTACCTYGCTCAAAGTGCAACATTTAGATTTTCAGCSTTAGAAATGGGTCACAGGCTAGATTCCCTCACAAGATTTGGGTGACTCAAGCAGGGATGTGAAGAACAACCAAACCTAGGCCTTCGACCCTTCACGAGTATCTCCCTGCCTTATGGTGTAGGAACACTTGACTTGGAGGATTTGAAAGTTCCCTATTTTTTATCTTCTATTGTTTGAAAATGTGAGAACCTAATAACAAGGGTTTATTTGGATGCCTACCCCCGAGATCCTACCTAGACTAAAAATTTCTTTTGGCACCTCCTATGGAGGAAATGTTATTGCATTTATAAGAAAATTTTAGATGTGGTGGGATAATAGATTGGGGGTGTGGACCAATCTCATTTGAATTAAATGGGTGTGGATAATTTCCAAAGAAGTAGTCAGATCCTTCATAATTCCTTTGGATAAATCCTACTTCAACCTCCACTATTCTAATATAAATCATGTGTGTGAGGAGTGGCTTTGTGTGCAATAAAGTGACAAGTGTGCAAATATTTTAATAAGTTAAGTGTGAGATTGAAACATGTGGACTTCCTGTGGTCCTTACAAATATTCTTTACCTAGATTATTATGTGTCTTTGTTACAACCTTGCGGAATATTTAAAGACCTAAAAAACTAGCAATGTGGACATATGGGTCCTTACAAATCCTTTAAACTCCCTAAAATGTTGTTTACACTAAGAAATATTTTGAAAACTATCATAGATTGAAAACATGTGGGTATGTATGGGCCCTTTACTTTGATCTTTAAACTTTTATAGATTGTTGCAACATGTGGGCATGTCTGGGCCCTTAAAAAAAAATTAATATGATTTTAAAAAATAAAGAGGAACCCTAGGGGGGGTTTGTCCTCTCCTAAATATTTTTTTTAAGGGAGATGAAAATTCCTCTCAACCTCCTTTCTAATTCCCAATATCACACCAGGGTGCAAGGGAAGAGCATACTTGAGGGTCAAAATTGGTTTTTAATCCCACTTTAAGTGATTATGTATGAAATCAATAACCTCAACTTAAAATTTTACAAGCCAAATAAGCCATCCATGTGGAAACAAAGAAAAAGAGGATAACATTGGTTCTTTTTACCCCCTAATTGCCTATGTCATCTAACATTTCATATGGTAAAGGACTCTAAGTGGAGTTTAGTTTCCTTACAAAGCACATGAAAATAAAAATATGAAGGCTAGGGGCTCTCAAACCATTCAGAAAAACTCTTACAATTTGAAAAACTAGACATATGTGCGGGTTGCAATTCTGAAAAGCATGCAGAGGGTGCAGAATGCATAGTGTGAATAGGCCTATTTCTCACACAGCACATAGAGTGTGTTTCTGTGGGCAGGAAAATATGTGCACTTCCTATCATGCATCGGGGGAGAAATTTCCAAGTGAAATACTTCTTCCCTAGCTCTGAATTTTGACTTTGGTCAGTTGGGCTAGGTCGGTTTTGGTACTTACAAGACAAAAAAAAATTTGGCCCTTGGTCATGTATTAATGAATAAAGAAAATATTAAATAATAAGAAAGACAAATTATGAAGAGCGCGAAAGGCATACAAACCGAGGAGGGGTCGAAGTGGTTAAAGAAGCAGAAAATAAGGAGCGAGGTACAGGAAAAGAAATTCGTTAAAGGAGAAGATCAAGGAAGACAAAGAAGCAAGGAAGATGAATTGTGGACAGGTTAGCAAGTGGAAAAAGACACTAATAGGTGCTTTGGAGCACCTCACAGAGAAGAAGGAAGGACAAGTTGGTGAAGTCCTTAAAAGGCATTTTATGTGGACCTAGGGTTTTGGCACCTAGGGTTTTGACACCTAGGGTTTTTTCACCTAGACTTGAGTCTAGGGTTTCTAAGAGTCATAGAAGGATAAATAGAGGTTTAGAAGAGTTGAGAGGGTTTTTTTTTATATAGAGAGATTGAGCTGTAAAAGTTTTTGACTTAGAGAATTCTTGTATTTTGGATCTTCATCTCGGTGGGAAGATCTACCCTACAACTAGGTGTGTAGGGAGGGGACTAGAAGATTCAAAGAGAGAAGGATCTACAGCTGAGTGCGCAGATAGAGCTGGTGCAGGTCCTATTTGTCTTTTTTGCAAGATTGTTGGTCATGAGTTTGAGGATTATCCAAGGATGATTGTTGTTGGAGCCGCCCTTGTTCTTTCACCTCGCGCGAATTTTCAAAGTTTCATACTTGAGATCTAAGGTTGTTTTTCTTCTCCTTCCGAAAATCATAAAACTCTCAAATCTTGTCGCATGAATAGCAATGCGTTTTCGCTTTCAAAAAAGGTCTGTTTTTTTGCAAGAGTGTTTGCTCTCTTGTTTTATTTCGGGATGTCGCCAGTCGGGCGCTTTAAATATTTGAATTCACAAGTCCCGAGTCGCGAAACTGCGAACTCGTTCCTTCAATTTCTCACCCAAGGCATTGACTATGGTACACCCTTTTACTCTTGATTAGGCATCGTCGGTATTTCGCACCTCGGAATTTTCTTTCATAAAGTTAAGGTATCCAAAACTCCGATTCATGAAGTTGCGACATAAATGTATCAAGATTAATTAGTCGCCTAATCTAAGATTCCCTTCTCTTAATTAGAGCCTAATTATCGCCGCATCGTGATATCGCGACTCGGCATATCATCCTCCTAAAAATTTGTCTTTGAATTCCCGAGTCACAATATGGCGATTAAGTTAATCATATCATTAAGGACCCACCAATCACGATTACCGTTGATTACATTAAAATCGGCCCTCGCAGTATCGCGAGTTAAAGGGTCAAAACGCGAAAACAGAGTTCGCGATGCAACGAAAGGCGAAGAAGTTTTTTAAGTCAATAAGATTTGTAATACTTTAAAAATTAAATGGATTACGTCCCACGCTTTAAGGTTGGCACACTTCACGAGGTATTTATTCATTTACTCTCCATAACCCGAGTACCTGTCAAGCCGCCCAATATTCATGACATTAATGAGAAATTAGGGTAAATCCACGAAGAAAATAAGATCAGATTTTTTCAATTAATTTGGTTTTATTCACGATTTGACGGACTTATAACAAAGGTACATGATTTTCAAAATATATACGAGACTTTGTTTTATTTGTTAAAAAAAAAAAAAAAAAAACATTTCTTATTAACGCATAGAGCTCGCCTTTCCCCGAGGATACTCATATCCGCATGTATACACAGGTTTATCACAGAAGAACAAAAACACTAGCTTCAGCTATGGCGCCAAGGAGAGCAGCTAAAGCAAATGTCGAAGTCGCAGCACAGGGTTCGGACAACGTCTCAGATACTTCGCCTCGGACAGATGGCTCAATATCTACCTGGTCTTCTATTACAGATATCCTGCAATCCGAGTTAGTAAACTGTTCAGACTCTGATGACTATAACTATGATATTGTGAAGGACGACCTGAACACTAAGTACAAGACTATTGTCCAGTCGAGAATGCACCTGGTTGCAACCA
>JASDQU010356045.1:0-11981 GCA_032191745.1 Picea mariana
AGAACTCTTCAAATTTCTTGTAATTCCCTATAATCCATAGATGCGACACATAGGCAGGGGTGTTAATCTAGATCCAAATTCCACCCAAGGAGCAAGTGAAATAGAGAAACAACCCCACAAATCCACAAACTGAGCAACACCACCGAGACTTCATGATATCCACAATTCCCGAGGGATAATAAACCTACTAAGCTTAAGCATAATAGAGCCAGGAGGTTGAGCCCATAATAGGGGAAACCTACAAGACCATAATATAGATGCTCATTGGACTAAGTTCCATAGAATGAAGGTGACATGAACCAAATTCTAACTGAGAGTGCATAAATTCTAGAAAATCCAATACATAGAAGGAATCCAGGAACCAAAGCTAGTACGATAACATGCACAAGGCATTCCCAAAATCCAAATCCACCAAACCATATTTCCAAAAGACCATATAAAGAATAACAATGTTTCTTACCAGTCGATTAACAAATGGATGAACTACGCTCCCAACTGCCTTGTTTCACATTCCCTTTTGAAATTCCATTCTCCCACCTCTGCTAAGATAATTCTCAACTAGTGGTTCAAGTGCCTACCCTTCAATAAGTTCAAGCATGTAAAGGGGGGTGCACCAATCTTATCAAATTGAATTGCCTTGCTATGGGACAAAGAATGGGGGAGGCATGACATATGTTGTTTTAAGGTGGTGGTATGTGCCCTTGAGTGCATGGATATATGATTATGGAATTGATTGATAACTTGAAGTTTCATTGATCCTTAGCACCACCATTTTCAAAATGGTGGTCTTATTGGTGAGCAAGTCCACTTAGAAATTATGCTCCATCAATATCTAATAGAATGAAATCTTTTGAAATTAACACACCTCCTTTTGAGAGCCAGTGGGGATATATGCTAATTTGTTATCAACGAAGATAGTATTTGAAACCATCAATTTGATGATTGTGCTTGAATCTCCTACGACAATCAAAGATTTGATTACGGAATCAATAACAATACACAAACCCTAAAAGAGGGCATATGTCTCATCTTGGTTATTAGTGGAATTCCCTGAACCCCAAGCATAAGTTGTTTCCAATTTTCTTCTAAGATCAACAATGATTCTCCCCACACTTGCAACCCTTGTCTATATTCTCAAACTCGTTACCACACATGGCATGCATGGTTTCATACTTTGTTCTCCTAGGATTTTTTTTGTCTTGTTTTTCTCGATTTTTTTCAATCTCAAACATAGAATGTTGATCTATGATTTGCTTTTTATAGAGACCATGGAGATGTTGTGTGTTGTGTTGCAATTGCATCCTAATCCCAAGTTTTTTTTTTTTTATTCCCTTTGATTATTTTTATATGTTTGATTTTAGGTTATCACCATTTCTCAAGTTTGACAATCATTCAATCAATCTCTCTCTTATGGCATCTTGGAATAGTTTCTATGATTGCTCATTGGTACTCTTTGCTTCGGCTAAATCAGTTAGCATTGTTGGCATAAATGTGTCAAAATTCCAACACAGTCATTTATCTATTCATTGAAATTTCAATGATCCACATCTCACTTATCACTGATGCCTTCACACTTGACAATACCACATTATTAGTATGCTCTAAACCTAGTGACATTGTATTCAATATTTTATGAACTACATCTAATCACTTAGCATTGTTGACGTAAATGTGTCAAAATTCCAACATGGTCATTTATCTATTCATTGAAATTTCAATGGTCCACATCTTACTTATCATTGATTCCTTCACACTTTCCAATGCCACATTATCAATATGCTCTAAACCTAGTAAAACTGTGTTCATTGTGTTATGAACTACATCTATATGGTCCTCACACACTATTGCAAATGTATCCCTATGTTGGGATTTTGTTCCCATTGATTGTGAACTAGCATTGTCATTGGTGGTATGTGTAGTCAATAATCTCACATACATAACAATTGTGAGAGAAAGGTGGTTTATAAGACATTACCCACACAAAATGCTTTCCTAATTCAAAAGTTAGCTTTGGGGTGCAAGTCCTCGGGTTGATATGATAACATCCTCCCTCACTTTGGTATTAACATCTCTAGTATACCCCTATGTCCTTTTTTTAATCTCCAAGATCTACTCTTCTCCTCACGCTCTTCTAAATCTCCAAGACCTACATTATCTTGTTGCTAATCTTATTTTGGGATTGCATTCCACATGAATACTCTTCTTCTCTTGGATTTTGTTCCACATTGATACTCTTCTTCTTCTCCTAGATTTTGTTCAACATCAATACATTTCTTCTTCTCCTCCTCTTTTCAGTCTCTAAGCTTTATATTACCTTGACATAATGACATATCCCTATGTTGGAATGTGTTCCACATCAATAATCCTTTTTTTATTCTTCTTCGCTTATGAATTTCCAAGATCTAAATTTCATTGTTTGCAACATCCTCTACAAGTACATACAACCATCATTGTGGTTGTTATATATGTCACTGATGTTACAAGCTATCTTGCTACAATGACATATCCCTGTGTTGGGATTTCATTTCCACGTTAATACTCTTCTTCTCCTCCTCCTCTTATAAATCTCCAAGCTCTATATTCCTCTTCTACATAACATCCTTTACAAGTCCCTACAACCAACCTTGTGGTTGTTTACTCTTCTTCTTCTCCTCTCTCGAATCATCGAGCTTTACATTCTTATTGTCGGAAACATCCTCTACAAGTACCTAAAACCATCTATAATGGACATTAAGTGGTCTACAACCTCAAACTTTCACATATCCATCATTTGCAACTTCTCAACACCCTTTCATGGGTCCATCAATCTCCAAATTTGTACTTATACAAAATTAAAACTTTCATGACATGTACTCCTACAATCTTAAAACTTTCATGAACCTTTGTTTGTGGGTCTGCACATATCCAGTTGCAAGTTTTTCAACTTTCACATTTGCGATATAGCTTGATTTTGCAAGGATAGAACCTTTTAGCAAGGATCAAAGGATTGGTGCCAAAGCCGCATAAGAATTATAACACTCCCTTAGAAGCATAAATGGGTCATTCTTCATAACCTTATCTCTATCTTTAGAATATGAAATTTCCACAACGGAGAATCCTTTGGCGTAGGGATGGATAAATACATCCCTAAGCATAAATGATTTCCACAATCTTGAGATCCAAGAGTGTAGACTAATGGATGTTGGCCAAAGCTCCTAAAGTGGTGAATCAACCCATGGGAGATGTCAAGTAAAATATATGCATAAATAATTTGACATCAAATTGTCAACGAGGGAGTTGTAAACTTTGAGGTACTGGCACAGGATATGAAAGATTAGAGCACCTATACTATCTTATTCTAACAACCTAACTAAATCAAGATATAAAAGTCTAAGTACCGGAAAAATCAAGGTGCAAGGAATGATTTTAAACTAAAGACAGAAAATAAAAGCAAGGTCACATGGCATCACTTAATCTAATCAATGTCGACAAACTGCTTCACACTTTTAAAGCAAATGAAAATGAGCTCACTTAAAGCTAACACCTTAAGAAGATACACATCATTGTAAGGCCATATCTCACGAGTTAGACCTCGATCTTCCTTCGATTTTTTTTTCTTTGAAGTGATTGACTAGGCTTATGAGAAAACAAAACCAAATCAAAACAAAACTATCAATAAAACAATTGAAGCAAACTAAAACAAATTCAAAATCAAATGCTTCTAAACTCAACTTCACATGCATATATCAAATACAAACACTTATGACACAATGATAACACTTAATTCTAACCATAATTGCATTGAATATTCTTTAAGTTTTCTTTTATTCATAGAACATATATTTACAAAATATATTTAAAAGTGAATTTTTCCTTTTATTCATAGACCATGTATTTACAAAATATATTTAAAAAATGAATCAATACTTCTTTTAATCTTAACATGGTTAAAATCACTTTAATGATATGACTTAGAGATAAAATACTTAACATTTATTAACAAAAGCACATAACATCAATTAATATAGTATTAAACACACATTCAAAAGTGTGAAATACATATATCAAACAAAAGAACTCATTAGATGACTCTGACAAATCAAACTAATGTGATGACATAGCGTTCACACTTAAAACAAAACGTTTAGAATAACAAAATTATATGGGACAAAAGACCATTGTAATATAAATGCTCACTAAAGACAATCTGGGAATCAATGGTTTTACAGTCCATCAACGAAACTATAAACCATCGTATGAATAAGAGGTGAACAGAACTATCAACACGATTTGAATGGAGAAGTATGTACACAGAGCAGTGATTGCAATTGTATTCTTTGGAGGTGGAATCTCTATCAAATCAACTGAAATCAACAGAAGTAAATTTCATGAATTGAAATTAATAACACTCACAAACAACATCAAAATTGAAACAAAATTGAAACAAAATCAAAATGAAATTGAAATGCAAGCAATAATGCTCACAAACTAAGCTAGGAATGTAAATGAAAACCGAGTAAGGAAGAGAAAATAAGAGACTTCACAAGAGAGACAGGTGGGCCCTTGCCTGTGGTAAGTGAAGCCGAATTAAACTATATCACAGGTTGCAAAAACGAATAACAGCTTCCAGAATGTCAAATCTTCATTAACAGTATGTTTGAAAATGTTCCAGTACCAAAATTAAAACAATAGAGTTCTTCACCAATTCACTCCTTCCCTTTTCTCTTACAACAATATTATTATATAGAGTTTTACATTCCACATGATAACAAGCATATCCCCGAAACGGGGAAGAGAACACTGAGCAGAATCCAATCCAAGGTATGTATGTTGGAAAAGAAAGTGTTTTTTCTTAAACTATAGTGGGTTGTACACTGTTATTACTCATTTTTTTTATTTTCCTTTTTTAAAGTTTAAAGATAAGTTTTTAAATGATTTTGATGATGAAAGGAGGTAAAAGGGTTTTTCTCAAAAAACAATCTTGTTTGACATGGTTCAATGATGAAGTCTTGTGCTCTCTTGTGATTAAACATCCAAGGAAACTCTACTTCAACATGCCTACAAGAGCACTTTCCACAAACATATCACATTGAAATCCATTTGTAATCAATTCTCTATATATAGCCGCCATACTTTGCTGAGATCTGCTAGGTTGGGAGTGACAAACATTTTCAAGCTTCGCCCCAACCCCTTTTAGTTGCATTTGTTTGACATTTCTTTCACCTAAAAAGATGGTTCAATGGAGAGGAATAATCATCAAGGCCAAAGCTCTTCATCAAGAATCACTTTGTTTGAATGGGATTATTCAACCCCTCTAAGTTCCTTAGTGTGATGACCAAGGGCGCATCCTTGGGTTTTGAGATAATGGGCATCCCTAACTATTCTCAAATGTTAAAGAAACATGTATGGAAGCTATTTATGAAACCAAAATGTAAGGGGAAGTCACCATCATTTAACCTAATTAATCCATAGTGAAAGACAAAACTCTTAAAGGTGGTAAAATAAAATTACAAGAAAAAACTTAAATGTGGTAAAATAAAATTACAAGAAAAAACTCAAAGATAGTAAAAGAAAATTGCAATTTACCTAGTCATAAGATTTTGCCATATTCAATTTGATCAACATAGAAACTCTTATTATTATATTAGTAATCCATTTTTTGTTTTACTATTAAATTGACACAAAAAACAATGAATTTTCAATGCTTTAACCAAAGTCTCCTAAAATTCATACAAATTAAGTTGAAATTCATATAATTTAAATGTTTTAACCAAAGTCTCCTAAAATTCATACAAATTAAGTTGAAATTCATATAATTTAACCTAATGTTTTGAATTGGACTTCTTATTTGGCCTCTTCCTGAGGCACATGTAGAAGATATCTTAGTTTCATCTTGTTTTAAAACATGCATATGCATAGTGATTTTTTCCCACGAAGTAATGCTAGAAATGACTCTAGCATGACTTCTTGACATTAAATGTTTGTTCCCTCCTGTCTTCACATGTTTGTTGCAATGCATAGTTCATTGTGATTTGATTGTCGCTGCCACCTACACCACCATGCAAATCTACACGAGCCTGCAAACATGTTGGTTCTTCTTTACCTGCTCAGTCTCATACCTTTTCTTTCAATTATGTTGGGACTTGAATCCCCAAGCAGCTATGTCTCTCCTGTTCCATGTTGGAGTTGTGTGACTGGAGTTGTGATGGAAGTTTGGAGTTGGCCATGTGACTAGAGTTGTGATGGAAGTGCATAGACGGTATGTATGCCCGCACATCAATTTTCAGTCACGTTGATATGCTAATGAAACTTCAATCAATGCCATTTTGTTTAATCGATGCCATTTTGTATGCAAATAGAATTTAAATTTTCATGTCTTTAATTTATAGAAAATGTATTTGCCCATCAAGCATAAGCATAGAAACCACTCAAATAATTTGCAATAGTAAATCAACAATTATAATAAACTCTTACAAAGATTAAACCTACCAATGTTGCACACTCAATAACAACACGTCGAGTTTGTTCCAGTTCTTCATAGGAGTTTGTTCCCGTTCTTCATAGGATTCTTCTTCATGATTATTTTCATTATATCTTTTGGATTTCCTCTAACCAGGACTGTTAGAGCAAGATTTGCCTCACCCTATGCAATCTTGCAGAGAGGGCCTTGTTCCATTCCCCCATGCAGACTTACTTTCCCTGATTGATAAATCCAGAGACAAAAATAAACATTTTCCCACTTGTATGCACCTTGCAAGCTATACAACAAGCGTATACGTTGGCTGCTCCACTACAACCTGCGTTGATCCGGATTATTTTCGATACGAAATGAGCCTGGATCACGCGTACATCAAGATTTGTGCCAGAAAATCAAAATTAAATGTCGGGTTTCCATGTCACGACATGAGATCTCTGATCATTGGCCTTCCATATACTGGAAACTTTCCGACTCAGCCCTTCAGTTGCATTTTGAAGGCTATAAAGAAGCCAATTCCAAACTATGGAAAAGAAGAGATAATTCAACTTTGAGAGCAAAGTTGCTCTGGAGAAATTATTTACTTCATATTGGGTCTGCATCCCTTTGTCCTTTAAGCCTGAACACAATGTTCAACCCCCAATCTCTTCCTTTATTGATGGAGAACCTTTGTCTCCCTTATGTGAGCTTGCCTTTGGTGGAGGATTGAAGTGGTGGAGGTCCAGTGGGAAGGAACTCGGTTTCTTGGTTTTGAACTGTGCCGACACAGAAGTCTGTAATATTTTCACTTCTGCTGATCATTTATTAATAGAAATACTCATTTCCCGTCCAATTGATATCGTGCAAATATATGAATTATTATCCATGGGCATGTTTGTTTTGTATATTAATGGATTATGCTATCTAATGTGCTAACCTTTAATATTATCACTATATGCTTGTTCTGCTTGTTTGTTGAGAACTTGTTGCAAGTGTAAAGCTTTGGGTCAAAGTGCTCAACGGTGGACATCATCAAACATTTGGACGAGGTAGGCCTCTTTCTTATCTCTCTTGCACATTAGTTTATATAGCATATGTTGGAATTGAGTCGATTTCTGCAGTCATACCTGTCTGTTGTGGTTCACCCTAGCCATAAAGATATTTTCCTCGTAACATAATTGGCGATCGTACTGGGGATGAATCTTCTTTCTTAGAGTTTGAAGTACTTTTCTCCTTAGATTGCTCTCGTTTCTATTGTGGTTCTTGTCATATCATTGCTTGACAACTTCTGTTCACTCTAGGTCTGAGTTTTTAGCCTTTCTCCCTTGCCTGGCCTTGTTTCAAAGCATATACGTGCCTTTTTCCTTGACAGTCGCATATACACACAGGTTGTCTCACTGCAAGTTGCATATATACGCTCTGTTTGCCCAAACAATCGCATACACTTTTTTCCTTCCCTGTTTGCTTGGTCTGGTGTTCGCTGGGTGGGATTTGATGCTTGTTGAGCCTTCTTAGGTCCTTGTAGTGCATGTTGAGTGCCTATGGGATGACAGGAAACCCTCTTTTGGTTGAATTTTTGGGTGAAGTTTTTCTCTTCATATTTTCATTTTTATTGCCCTTGTACATTGGGCTGGGTGTTTCGTTGCTTGATATCCTGCATGAGTTATCTATTTTTTATACACAATAGGGCTATATATCAAGTTACTTTTCAGTCCATGCATTTTCAGTTTCGATATATTGAAAATACAAAAAAATAGGCATTTTGCATTGCTTGGCATTTTTGTCTTTTGAGTTTTTATCATTAGCTTAGTGCATACAGTGAAAGATTGCATTTTTACTTCTAAATTGTAGAGTTGAATTTGAAAATTGCATTGCTTTTAGGAGTATATCATACATTAAAAGTTAAAGTTAGGACTTTGCATTATTTTTATATTTACTTTCTTGCAGAGTCATAACACCATGAGTTTCATCACGATAGCTTTTTGAGTAATCACGGCCATAAAATCAACGCTATAATTTAAAATTTATCAGTAACGATTTTATTTTCTAGGGTGCACAAACTAGCCTAAGATTTAGTGCCTTGGAATAGGATTTTGTGAGTAAACTTCTCCAAGGCAATTGAATCAACATATGTGTCTGAGTCAGGGAGTGGAGAAATCCATTGTATAATTGGTAAGATCAGGAGGCTCCACTCACACCATAGTTAATCACGAGGTCGCACGAAGTTGGTTGAAGGGATATCCCCCCGATACCTTCCTAGCGTCAAAGATATTTCTAGAGATCTATTCGTATATGGGGATCTTGTTAGTGCCTTTACCTCCATGAGAGATGGTACTTTGAAGGTTTCGGGCTTTGCTACCCTGCCCATACAATGGACCTGACTTACGATTGCTTGCCTGTGCATCGGTTATACAATGCTTTATTAGTTGCTTGACTTAGGTGTCTCATAGGTTACTTGCAGCGGTTATTCTGCATGGACCCTGGGTTAAATAAGGGTCAAACAACACACAACCTTTATGGAGGATTACCTCTCTGGGCGGGATCTAACTGACTGGTTGTTAAGCCCACGAGGGCCCTTATAATTGATTATGTTACCTCTGATCTTTAGCAAGGATTCTCATACCCCTCTTGGGCGAGACATACCTTCTTTAGGGAGGGAGGCCACTCAACCACTTTACACCATTTGCTTGCATTTTGGTCGTTTGACTTTTGTTGTGCTCTTTGATTACTAGTTGACCTTAAGAGTTTATACCGAGTTCTCTTTATCATGGATAGTGGAGTTCCTTTAGCTCCCTCATTTACCGCTACCTACCCCATGATACCTACTCATGTCATGGGGATGAATTCGTCCGCTTTTTATAATAGTATGCATAATTATGGTACTCAGTCAATGCCTTGGGTCTCTAATCATTTTTCTCATGGTATGTCTGATATGTCTTCGCACTTGCCATCCTTTGTCTTGCCTCCTTATGCGAATACAAGTTTTGGGTTTGGGGGCATGATACCTCCTTATTCTCATATCCTTCAAACACCTCTTACGGTAGGAGGTTGGAATCTTCCTTCCTATGAATCCACTATGCGAGAAGTAAGTGCCCAAATAGGCAATCATTCTACTTATTACACTCCGTCCACTCATCCTTCTTCCGCTATGTCGGTTCCTACGAACACTTTTCCCATGGCGGACCTCTATCTGTCCTCTGGTGTTTCATTCGGGGGGAGTTATTTTTATAATATGGGCAACCCCCCCTCATAAAGTTCCTTTGTCTGGGGGAAACATATATCCTCACATGAGTAACCCTTGTCATGTCGCTTTCTCTTCGCAAGCGGCTTCCTCGGTGTCGATGCCCTTACAACCCTTTATGAATCAGTATGGAGGAGGATACTATCCTGTTGGATAGGGACAGGGTGTAAACCAGGATCCTTCTTAGCCTGCAATTTCTCAAAACCAATCTTTCCTTGGACTTTGGTCTCAAATGCCGCAATTTACTAACGCCACTAGTCCAGTCACTGCCAGTTATACTGGAACTCCATCACCAACCTCTGCCAATCACGTTGGAGATTGGTCGACGACCTCTGCAAGTCATGTTGACGACCCGCAACTAGCCACTGCAAGTCATGCTGGGGGCACATATCTATTCATTGCTAGTCACACTGCACATGCATCACCAACCTCTGCTAGTCATGTTGGGGATTCATCATCGACCTCTGCTAGTCATGTTGGATATTTTCTACTAGCCTTTGCAAGTCATGCTGGGAGCATGTCACCAACCATTGCTAGTCATGTTGGGGGCATTCATACAATTGAGAAGCCTAGACGTTTCAGACGTAAGGCCAGATTCCTTTGTAGGACTTGTGAAGGAAGTCACCTTACTCGTTTGTGTCCTGCTACTGCCGGGATACCAGAAGTGTGGTTCTCACTTGAGGGCCCTTCAGGTTCTGATTCGTCTATGGCTTCCCCACACTTTGTTCCTTCTTTGGTTGATATAGCAGTCATGCCGATGCAATCTTCGGCTGACACCCCCCTTCCTTTAGGGGTCGATGCATCTGTTGACCTTTTTGTTTCACATCTCGTTCAACCAGTGGTCATGTCGATGCAATATTTGACCGAAACCTCTCCTATATTTGGGGGTGATTTGTCTATTGACCTTGCTGTCTTGCATCATGTTCAACCAGTGATCATGTCGATGCAATCTTCGACTGACATCACTCCTATTTTTGGGGGTGATGCATCTCTTGACCTTGTTTTCTCACGTCCTATTCAACCAATGGTTAAAGAAGTGGTCGTGATGATGCAATCTTTGGTCTCCCCCACTCTTCTCTTGAAGAGTGACAATTCTACGGGAGTGCTTGTGCCGATGCAATTTTTGGTTGATCCCTCTCTTCTAGTTTTAGTTCTAGTCATATACCTTCTATACCATGTCGTCAACATCCCTGACAACGCTCCTTCTGAACATGAGAGAGTTTTTATCTCCCCGAGTACTCTCCTTCCAAGTCTTGAGGAGATCCCTTTCGATTGGGATGGTTTTGTGGGGCATCCGATGCCCCCTCCTATGTATTTTCTAGTAAGAGACATTATCCGATATATCACGGAGATGATATACTCCACTAGTACTTTATCCTCCTCGACTTGGAGAGCTTTGGGTTTTCCCAAGCTTATGTCGACTATTCGTAAGATATTGACATTCCTCAGAAGTCCAGCACGAGAGCCTTGGTTTCCCCCATGACTTGAAGCCTGGAAGCCCTTAACGAGTCCGAGTTAAGCTCTCTTCCGACTCGTTCAAAAAGAGAAAATATTGCCGAGTGATTTGTCCCTTTCACACTCGCTAAATTGGACTTGAAAGGTCATGTGTCTTAGTTAAGCTCTTTTCAGACTCGTTTTCAAAAAATGAAAAGATTGTCGAGTGATTTGTTCCTTTCACACTCGCTAAATTGGACTTGAAAGGTCATGAGTCTTAGTTAAGCTATTTTTCGACTCGTTATCAAAAAGTGAAAAGGTTGCCGAGTGAACTTGTCTATTTCACACTCGTAAAATTGGTTTTGAAAAGACGTCTATTTGGCACAAGTTTATCCCTTTTTCACACCAAGTAGACTAAAAGACATAAAAAAGGACATTTTTTGGCTTTAAGTTGTGATTTCATCTCATGCCCCTGCTTGCAGTATTGAGCCTATAGTCAATTCTCGCTTTGCGTTATAAACCGTTTGCCTCAGCAATTTTGCATCCTCAACCAAGCAGAGCCTTGGTTATATCCTTCGCAATTTGACACCCTATACCTAGGAGGGAACATTCCCTCGAGTGTCCAACTCCCACATGCACTTCCCTGCATTGAGCATAGGTACGTTCCACTGCTGGAACTAGTTTTGCTTACTTGAAACACTCGTTTCCTCCTCTGTATCATAACATTCGTTTGTTATGAAAAAACAAAAAAAGATGGGCAGGAAGGTAGTGTTTTCTTATATCGGAAAAATTCGTGTCACCTTTGAACATAGCACAAAGTTATTTGAGTCCATTCATCATAATTTTGGGTTTAGCATGGCCTTAGGAAGCTGA
>JASDQU010356047.1:0-11981 GCA_032191745.1 Picea mariana
TATCTCACCACAACCAGACCTGATATTTCATATTTTGTGAGTGTGTTAAGTCAATTCATGGTGAAACCTCATGAAATCCATTGGAATGCAGCAAAGGAAGTACTCAGGTGTCTAAAAGGTACACTTGATTATGGTATTAAGTATACTGATGCATCTAATGTTGACTTGACAGGTTATTCAGATTCTGATTGGGCTGGCAATCTAGATGATCGAAGATCAACCACTGGATATGTGTTCAGCATTGGATCTGGGGTTGTTTCATGGAGCAGCAAAAAGCAGCCTACTGTATCTTTGTCTTCTACCGAAGCAGAATATAAAGCCTTGTGTGCAACACCTTGTGAAGTTGTTTGGTTAAGAAGACTTCTTCAAGATGTTGGAGAAGAATGAAAGGAACCTACGATGATCAGATGTGACAATCAAAGTTCAATCAATATTGTGAAGAATTTGATTTTTCATGCAAGGACAAAACATGTTGAATCTCAGTATCATTTTGTTCGAGAAAAGTTGCAGTCAAATGAAATAACTCTTGTGTATTGTAATACTAGTGAAAATGCTACTGATATTTTCACTAAGCCTCTTGGAAAGATTAAGTTTGAACTGTTTAGGGAGNTTAGGTGTAGAAGTCAATCCATTCTCCATTAAGGGGGAGACTTGGAAATAATGGAGAAAGCGCCAGTTGTAAGCGCCAGTTATAAGCACCAGTTATAAGCTTCAGTTGTGAGAGTCATTTATAGGCATGTTAAGAGTCAGTTCTAAGTTAAGAGTCTAGTTGTCTTTGGTTTTCATGTAACCGACTCCGAAGAGTCTTTTCCTATATAAAGATGTAATATGTCTTCATTAAAGAATACAGAAGTGAGCGTAGCCTCACCATGTTTGTTTGCATGGTTTATTTTATCTATACTTTCATAAATGTAGGGTTCAATATATGCATGAGCGAGGTGGGATATTGCAGCAGAAGTAAAATACAGTTATGTCGTGGAAATTAGCAAATGTAATGAACTCATAATTTTCTTCAACCTTTGCACAACCAAGCCACCTTAATGTCATCATGAGAAGGAATATAGTATCTAGAGTGTGTGAGATTTATTATAACATCTGCAGGAGAAAATTTAATCCACGGGGGAATTGAAGTGTGAGCCTCCAATTTTATTGTTCAGGTGAAGGTTTGGGCTCAGTGGGGTTAGAAGCGAAAGGTTGAAACACATGATGTATATAGGTGTACATAGGAAGACATCCTTCCCTCAAGTATTTGGAAAAAATCATCGTAGATGGAGGAATATAGCTGTTGTATCCAAACCAATTTGTAAAGAAGGGTAAATACAACGTAATTGGGACTGTTCATGAATTTGAAGAAGAATAAGAAAACAAAGAAAGGGTTGGTCGTTCTCCTCGACTTAACCCTGGTAGAAGGAAAATGAAAATTGGTGGTAGTAGTGGTATCCCTAGGCATGTTTTGCAATCCTAGTGGTATACCTAGGCATATGATATTCAAAGTGCGATTGGGTTAGCAGAGCATCCATTCTCTTCTCCTAGGTGCATGTTGTCCATTTGTAAGGGAAAGCATGGACATGACTTCACTAACACCATTCGACCATGCAATTTCCTTCGACCTACGCCAATGCCTCATAGACAGAAACATCCTCAGGCCCATGAAGTCCCTCCTAGCACTCTAGATCACTTTAGAGAAGGAATTCCAAGAAATTCAAATTTATTACCAGAATTTGTCTTCTCAGGTCTCTTATATCATGGATATTATTATTCAACACATTATGACTATGCATCAACAACACGATGAAGTTGATTCCATAAGGTCACAGATAGAAAGTTTGTAGTTACAGGTGGTACTAGCTCCATCGGCCCTTGTTGACTCTCCTTCCAAGAGTGGATCTTCACCCACGGTTGATGAGCCTCCAATTGACTTGAACATGTCCACAAAAGACATTGAAATGGAAGAACTATATCCTCTACTCAATCCCCAGCCGTATATCTAATGTTTTTTAAATCTATAAGCATTCTAGGTATCTTTTATAGAATAACCATTTGTAAATTTTGGAATGTAATGAAAACACTTTCCAACCTCTTCCCAATGATTTTACTGCTAAAATGTACACAATGTACACAGGTATACATACCCTACTCCCTCTAGATTTAAATCTGTGACTTCCAAATAGGAAACACATGTTCTTAACCATTAGACACACTCATAATGTATAATAATAAATTAAAATATTTCATATTTTTTTATTAAAATAATAATTATAAGATATGTAATTTTCCATACATTTTTAATTGAATTCATATTTATTTTGTTCTAAGTTTATATAGTATATAGTGATGTAGAGTAATTAATTTTTAAATATTTATCATAGTTGGCATCAATATAATAATAAAAATAATTAAGCCACACCAAATTCATGTACAAGATTCCCTTGTTTGTGAGACAAGGGACCCCCTCCCCTCAACGATTTGACTGGTAAAATATACATAAGTATACATACCCTACCTCCTCTGGATATATCAAAGACATTGATAAAAGAATTAAACTATACAACTTTATAACTATTTTAAAATTTACAAATGGAAATAATTTATTTTTAATGATTCATTTTATCTTTTTTATACTATTTTAAAATTTACAAATGAAAATGATTTATTTTTAATTATTCATTTTACCATCTATATGGTATATTTGTATATTGAAATAAATTAAAAAAAAATCAAAATCAAAACTTTTTGTTTATAAAATTATTTAATCCTTTTAATTTGATTTTTTTTCAAAAGAAAAAAAGATATAGATAAGATTAAATCAATCATTTATAAGAAAAATAAAAATAACATAAATTAAATCACTTAGTAAAATGCATTAGACTTTGTTTAATGTATTTAAAAAAAAAAAAAATTANTATTTTTAATAATAACATATTAATATGAATAAAATTTATAGGCACCATAAAAATAGAATAAATTAAATCACTTAGTAAAATTCCATTATACTTTGTCTATTATATTAAAAAAAAATCATAAATTACTTTTAATAATAACATATTTACAAGATATGTGTTCTTCTTATTGAAATCAATGGTTTAATTAACCTTTTAATTATAAATTTTAATTTGATGAACAACAATAAAAGATGTGGGTATATTCTTTGTCTTACACTCAAATCAATCAATAATATTTAATGTTCATAACTTTCTTGCATTTATGCATGGATCTGTTAACCCTTGTTTACTTTTTTACATTTACTTAATCATATTAAGAAATTACTTCCTATCTAACTTATTTCCACTTTTAGGTGATTAAAAAACACTACCTCATTCATGGTTACCTCCCGTCTCATTTCCACTGATATCAAGTCTCAAGTCTCATATTTGGCCACGTTTTTATGGTTTGAAGCGTTCCATGGATAGATGCTGATGTTTCAATTAACTCGGATGATGCCACATTTGTTACCTCATTTCGCAGACAAAGAAGATGAGTATATCATTAGTCATTCACATATAGTGGAGTATCCTCTTTCCATATATTCCGACCTCTTGATGCCTCTGACCTGTTGATTCCCTTTTTGTAGTTGCAGATCCAGATTGTAGTTCGAGCAAGGTGGTATAGAGAAGAATACCAAAACAGTAACATAGAATAGAGGAGGAAACAATCTTAAAGGCACACCATCAACATCAACAAAGAGGTTAGCAACAAATGTTCTATGCAGTTTGTTGGTTCTTTGGTTACGCTTTTATATTCCTTTGGTTTTCTGTTTAGGATTTTATAGATGGATTTTAAATTGCATGTGCTCTCCTGTCTGTGTGCATATTGAATTGCACCCTTGTCTATTTGCCATCAACATCAACAAAGAGGTTAGCAACAAATGTTCTATGCATTTTGTTGGTTTTTTGGTTACGCTTTTATATTCCTCTGGTTAAGATTTTATAGATGGATTTTAAATTGCATGTGCTCCCATGTCTATGTGCATATTGAATTGCACCCTTTTCTGTTTGTTGAATTAAATTGCATGTGCGCCATTAGATTCATATCATACCGGACCTCCAGGTTTTAAAATGAATTTTGCCTCGACTCTCTTCTGCTTAAAATCAACTTTTCCTCTACATAAGTGTGCATGAGCATTTCTAGGCCATTTTTTTTGTTTGATGAAAGAGGGCGCACAACACCATGCATTGTAATAAACCCTCCTGGAACTCTAGACTCTGCAAGTGTCTTGACAAAATATTCTCTGCAATGATAAGTTTCCAATCATTTACAATTTTTGGAGCATTATCCTTGTCTTGAGGCCAATGAGCGAGTATAATTTCTAATGGATGGTAAACCCCGATAGGTTAATCTGAATTTGTAATATTTCAGAAATCATTGCTCTCTTTTACATCCAGTTTAAACACTTTAAATACTTTTAACCATCCGGTTTAACCACTTTTAGGTATCGCCTAGACATTCTCTTGCTTGCCTCTACAAAATCGTGCATGAACATGTATGTAAAACACTCTCTCTCTCTCTCTCTCTCTCTCTCTCTCTTTATATATATATATATATACTTTGAGGCTATTACCATCCGCTTTAATCTTCATATTTATTTTTATTCTTTGAGGCTATAGAATCGTGCATGAACATGTATGTAAAATGCACTATGTATATTCTTTGAGGCCATTACCATCCGCTTTAATATTCATATTTAGTTTTATTCTTTGAGGCTATTACCGTTCGGTTTAATCTTCTCGTTTAGTTGTATCTTTGAGGTTATTTTTTTTTAAGTAAGAAGTATCATATATTAAGAACCTTCCAAATCTGGGTCAAAGTTACAAAATCCAGTGATAGTCATGTTGTAATAACTGGACTGCCCCAACAGAGGGGAAACCAGTCCAGCCAGTAAATGAGTTCATCAAAATTAGTAAGATAAGCTAAGAAAAGTGGTCTCATAGAGACTGTTCATCATCTAAAACTAGCCAAATGTTGAAAAGACATTGTAAAACACTACAGACTTAGACACCTGGTAGATAGCCCGACCACGTGGCGTGGAGGTCCTCTGTCCAGGGCTCCTCCTCGATATACGTCACCTGGTCTGTCCATTTCTAGTCGACTTGCACTTCCCCTATGGCTCCATCATCCTTTGTAGTATCACTTTGCATCAGTATCCCTATCGAATCCTTCTCTGCTGCACTACGCCCTCGCTCGCCCTGCGCCCATGCCGTCTCTGATGAACATTGCAGCCTGTCATGTCCAACACCTAGAGCTTCTCTGGGTTCCTCCATGGGAGTCGCTTCTGTCGAGTCCGAGGAGAAAGCTGCTTGAATGGAAGAGAGAGTCTGAAGAAAGACCTCCACTTTCTCATCAATTGCTTGTAGTCGGAACTGGAGATCCGCCACTCCTTTGCAGAGCTAAAAAATGAGGCCATAAAGGATGGCTAGGCTGTCTCTAAATTTCACATTGTTGAAAGAATCGACACCCTCATGCTTTCTATGTGGAGGAGGCTCACCACTTGAGCTTCTCGGAGGGTTAGGGGACGGTGTGGGGGCAGTGAAAGCCTTCGGAGGGTGTAGAAAGGAGCTCGCCATCCGGGGTATTATCGCAAAGCACCCCAATTGTAGGTTCGACGGATCAAGAGAGGAAGTCAAGAGATGCTCGGACTGAAGCGGGGGGGAGGAGCCTACAGAAGGTGAGTCGGGGGGAGAGACCGAGGGTCGATGAGGCTTCCAGGGTGAGCCTCTTCGTGGCCTTCCTCTGGGACGCGGCATGGGGTGAAAGTTGTTACTACCCTGCGAAAACAGAAACACTATGCAGAGGTGAGTGACCTGGTGGCTAACAGAGGTTGCATGGAACCAAAGAATTCTATCTGGAATGAGCCCTGGCTTCCATGGCTGCAAAGATGAAAGTCCTCCAGCTTGTAAGTGGAGACGGGTGATAACCATTGCTACACAAGCCAAACGACGACGCGGATATGGAGAGGAGGAATGCATAAATGCGCGCTCAAATCACAATAATGTCCATTTAATCAGATGGGAAGGTGATGGGCTGTGGCACGAGCCTGTCACGTGGCTCTGTGCCGTGGTGGCTGATGCCTTCCCTCTCCATCTGCCACGTTCACCGCACTAACACCCCATCCGGCGAGACATCCACCATTTCCACTTTGTGGATGCACTGCTGGAGAATAGGGTGATCATGATCCCAGGCTGAGTTGCAATGGAGTTCAGGACCACTCCAGTTGGTACCCAGATTAGCCACTTCCTCCGCAACTTGATTCGTTGTCCTCCTTACGTGTGCAGGAATGATAGCATGATTCGGGTGCATTAGATCTGCTATGGTCTTCAGGCCATGTGAGAGTCTCCAGCTAGGTGAAATTCTGTCTAGATTGGCCCCATTTAAGATCCTGCGTAGCAGGCCTATGATGACTTGGGAGTCCCCCTCGACAATTGCCTTGGTAAAATTGTTTTTGATGGCTAATTGCAAACCTTTGATAAGACCCCAGAGTTCAGCTGTATTGTTTGTCGAGTGCTCGATGGAGCCGGCGCCTATGACAAGAATGTGCCCATGATGGTTGCGGATGACTACTCCATAGACGACATCCCCTGGATTACCCTTAGAGGCTCCATCAAAATTGAGCTTGACGAAATCTTCCGGGGGGGGAGACCAAGAGGAGGGACTGCTAGAAGGGAGGGTGGGAGGAGGGGAGGGGAGAGTCTGGAGAGAAGGAAGTGGTATCCAATGCCGGAGGATGGGGAGTTCAGAAGGAGGACAGGTTAAGTCTGCGCTGGACCAGTTTCGTAGGTGGAGAGTCTCCAGGATGCTGCGATGGCAGTGACTCCAACACTGTTGCCACGGGAGGGAGATGCTTCTGAAGATTCTCCTATTCCTTTCTTTCCATGTTTGCCAAAGAATAAACCCGGGTAGAAGTTGCCAGATACGATTAAGGAGAGGGGAGTGAAAATCCTTGTCCCTCCATTCCGTAATAGTTTCGAGGATGCTATCCCTGAGGCGGTCTGAGGTACGCATGATAATCGTTGTTTGATCCCAAATTTGAGCTGTGTAAGGGAAAGAATTGAGGAGATGGTTCATGGTTTCCTCTGCCTCTCCACACAGTATGCATAAAGAGGGTCCCACAAAACCTCTTTTCGAGAGGTTGTCCCATGTGAGAATGCTGGAATGGGAGACCAGCCAAAGGAATAAAGTGATTTTAGGCCAATGTTTAAGACTCCAAATTTTGTTCCAGACCTTCGAAGCCAGGAGGGGGTTTGACTGAGTTTTAATTTGGTAGGCTTCCCGCGTACTGAAAGTACCCTATGGCTTGTATCCCCATCGAAGTGTATCTTCTCCTGCAATTTTGGGTATTTTCTGCTTAGCCAACTCTTCTTGCAAAGATGCCACCTCTGAATGCGCCTCCAAATTAAGGCGTTCCCTTTCCAAATACCAGCATCTCCAAGCATCCTTCGTTGGATTGTCCTGCCAGTAGTCAGCTACTCTTGTCAGGCCTGCCCATGTGGCTAGGGCACAGATGTCGCAGGCCCATTCTTCAGCATTCAGAGCTGGCCACTACTGCCAGAAGTCTTGCCAGAAAAGAGTCGTTTCCCCATTACCAATCTCCCAAAAGGCATGCCGAGTCACCACTTGTCTGTTCTGCTTGGCCGCTGTCCAGATTAAGGAGCCCGGGTTGTCCCCATTCCAGTGGATTAAGTTCTTCTCAGCCATGTTTGGAGCATATTTCTGCCTCTAGAGCCTGGCCCAAAGATCCTTGGGAGTTTTTAGCCAGCGCCACCAAATTTTGGCATTGAGGACCTTGTTCATTATAGAGGGGTCCCTTAGTCCCAGTCCTCTTTATTTTTTGGTATGACAAAGTTTATCCCAGCTGACTAGTGCTATTTTCTTCCCTTTGTTGAGGCCTTGCCAAATGAATTTTCTCTGTATGTTTTTGATGGCTGTGAGGACGAACTTTGGAGCGGCTAGTGCTGAAAAAGAATATATCGGGAGGGCCTAAAGAACAACTTGGAGGAGAGTAAGACGATTGGGAAGGTTTAAGGCTCTAAAAGTCCAAGAAGAGAGCCATTTAGAGAAGGAAGATAAGAGAGGTTCCCAAGAGGAATTACGGAGGGCATTGTCGATCAAGGGGATGCCAAGGTATTTGGACGGAAGGGAGCTTCTGTTGAAACCTAGGATATCCAAGATGTGGCGCTGAATCGGTGGGGGCATATTGAAGAAAAAGATTTGGGACTTCTCCTTGTTGCAATCCAGGCCTGAGGCGTTAGAGAAGATCTAGAGGATCTCCTGGATAGAGTTGGCCTCACAGACAGTAGCGATGCCCATTAGGAGGGTATCATCCACAAATTGGCTGTGTGAGATAGGGGGAGAGATGTCGTGCAAGGGTAATCCTGTCAGAAGGTTGTTTTCTAGGGCTGCGTGAATTGAGCGGCTGAGGCCTTCGGCCAAGATGATGAAGAGGAAAGGGGAGAGGGGGTCACCCTGTCTAATCCCTCTTGAAGGGGAGAAGGGTTGTGAGGGGACACCATTGATGAGAAGAGAGAAGAAAGCCGTAGAGGTTAAGTTCAAAATCCACTTTACCCAGTTCTGATCAAAACCAAAAGCCAGAAGCATTGCTTGCATATACTCCCAGCTTATCTTATCAAAAGCTTTAGAGAGGTCTAACTTGAGGAGCATACCTGGAGTTTTGGTCTTTTGCAGGGAGTGAATTACTTCAAGGCTAGGATAACACTATCCATGATTTGCCTACCTTCGACGTAACCAGATTTCTCAGGGGAGATGATTGTCGGTAGGATAGGCTTGAGCCTTCGAGCTATCACCTTGGTGAGGAGTTTGTAGATGACGTTGCAGAGAGCTATAGGTATGTACTGTTTGGGCCGATAAGCCTGCCCCTCTTTGGGAACTAAGGTAAGGAATGTGGCATTGAGAGCTTGGAGGACCTGTCCATTGGCTCGAGAGTCTTCCAAAATTTCCCAGACCTCGGTCCTGATCATCGACCAACAGTAGTGGAAAAATTCACTGGTGAAGCCATTGAGGCTAGGAGCCTTGCACTTGGGGGTATCCTGAAGCGCTTGGTCTACTTCCTCGATTGTGAAGGGCCTAAGGAGGGTTGCGTTTTTCTCTTGGGTGACGAGGGAGGGAACATGTTGTGTAACCTTATTGATTGCTTCATGTCTATCTTGGATGGGCTTCGTGAGGAGGCCTTGAAAATACTCGAGCAGGGTCGTTTCCATGTCAGCATGGGAGTGGATGGTTTCCCCTTCATCCAAGAAGAGATGTGTGATCTTATTAGAGTGTCGCCTTTGGATGACAGTTTTGTGGAAGAATTTGTTGTTGCGTTCCCCTTCCTTGAGCCACTGAACACGCGATTTCTGTTTCCATAAGACTTCTTCCTATTTTTCCCTAGCCTCAATCTGTTGAGTTACTTCTATTTCTTGGGCTTTTAGTTCCTCCGTTTGCCCTTTCTCTCTGATCTGATGCTGAATTTCACTCATTTGTTCTAACAGCTGTTTTTGGGATTCAAAAATGTTGCCAAAGGTATGCTTGTTCCAAAGTTTGAGAGTTTGTTTGAGATTCTTTAACTTTCGCTGGAACTTATACATCTTCGAACCACAAGGAATCGCTTCCTCCTACCACCAATTTTAAATATTTGCTTGGAAATCAGGGTGGTCTAGCCAGAACTGTTCAAACCTGAAGGGTTTTTTTCCAATTGTGGCCGAGACATCCAACCATAATTGTATGGGCCAGTGATCTGAACCATAGAGGTTCATGATAGTAGATTCCATTGCGGTGTCGTCCATCATGAGAGATTCTGAGATGAGGAATCGATCTAGTTTGCAGGCGATTTGATGTATTCCTGTCCTTCTGTTTGTCCAAGTGTGAATGTCATTGCTAGCCTCCAGGTCGATGAGGTGAAGGTCATCTATTAAGCTGTTGAAGTCACTGGATTCTCGATCCTCCTTTTTTTTCCTCCAGACTGCGGATAATATTGAAGTCCCCACCAACAATCCATCTATTATACTGTGTGAGGCTGGATAAATAACTCAGGCTTTTGAGGAAGGATTTCTTGTCCCTTGGAGTGGCCAAGCCGTAGACATTGGTCAGATGTTTGGGCTTGTTTGAGCCGATAAGCCTATAGTCAGCTGTGATGGACCATTTGGTGGTGAAAAAGTTTTCCATCAACACAGCGTTAGTGTTCCAGAGGATTGTAAATCCTCTCGTCGTTCCTGTGGCTTTGTTTGGGTTCTTCATATGGCTACCCTGGATTCCCAAGGCTTTCCTAGCATGTGCTGACGACCCAGCTGAAGAGTTGAGAAAGACTTTGTGCACCTTCCACAGTTGATCCCTAGGTATAGTGTAGAGTTTTTGCTGCCTATAGGCATGCTCCAAGTGCTCCAGATCTACCCCTGCTAGGTCTTGGTCCTCCATCTCCATTTCCCCGTCCCCATCTTTTGTCTCTTGCAAATCTTGTATATCCCGTGCTAAGTCTAGGGGAGGGAGATATGGTTCCTTACTCTGTGGGGTCTGTTCAGTACTTTGGCTAACTGGCTGGGGACCCTTGTCTAGGGGTGGTACATTCAGACTTACAGGGGTTGTGGGGTTTTCTGGTTGATCATGTAAAATTGAAAACTTATTGTTGGTTGAAGGATCTTTACTTACCTGAGCCGGTTGATTTCTACCTCCTTTCCATCTCTTCCTTGCTGGTTGTACAAAGCCTTCCTTGTCTTTGCCGCTTTCTGGGTTCCCTTCTTTATGGGATGAATTGAGAGGGCATTCTCTAAAGAGATGACCATGTTCATGGCATTTCCTGCATTGGAATGGAATATGTTCATAGTCAATGGTCTGAGACCAGTCCTCGTCATGATATTCCAATGTGATGGATCCTGGGATCGGCTTTGCTATGTTCAGATACACACATATTCAGGCGTAGGAGGTGTAGCGCCGCTTCTTGGTGGCTTCAGAGGATTTAACATAGATTCCAATGGTGTTGCCAATGTCGGCCAGGACCTCTTCCAGCCAGAATTCCTGGGGAAGAGAGTACATTCTAATCCAAACCGGTGCATGGGCAAAGTCTTCCTTCTCCGGGTTGAACTTTTCTGTCCAGAATCTTAAGAAGAGTCCAGCCGAGTTGTAAAAATATGGGCCCCTGTCAAAGATGCGGTTGCGATCCTCCAGATTGTGGAGGATGATTGTGAAGAACCCTTTTGATCCCAGTTGCAGATCGTAATGCCTTTTTGGTTTCCACCAGTGTTGTATCCATTTGACTAGATCATGCTCAGAAGGCCAGAGCCCTAGAAATTTTTCCACCAGAGCATAGTCTCGCATATATTGCTTCTGCTCTTCTATGCGAGGCGATATTATGATATATTTTGGATCCTGTGGTTCCTGTGGAATGCATTTGCCCGACATCTAGGGTACTGAGGCGTTTGCAGGGGCAGTTTCCTTAACTGGGTCAATATCCATCTCCCGATCCTTGAAGGTCCCTTTCGCGAGGAGCTTTGAGTGCATGTCTGGAGGCCGCTCAAAGGTCGGCCTTTTCACTCCTACTGCAAGGTTCTCATTTGCCGTAGCTTGGCTATAGGAGACGCCAGTCGGCACCCCTTCCCTACGAGACATGAGCCCCCGTGGGGTAGACGTCGTGGTGACATAGTTCGTGGCGGTGACGGTGCAGTTCTAAACCCTAGTAGCAGAGAAACTGACTTCTTTTTAAGTTTTAATTTTTTGTATCTTTGAGGTTATTACCATCAATTTTATTCTTAGTTTTATTCTTTGAGGCTATTACCATCAAGTTTATTCTATATCTTTTAATTTTTTTTTTATTGTTCGAGGTTACCTGTTAGAAAAATAGGACCGCGGAGCAATAAAATAAAACAAATGCAGAAACAAAACACAGAAGACACACAATACAAGAGAGACACAGATTTACGTGGTTCACCCAGTGTGGGCTACGTCCACCAGAGAAATTGCCAGGTCCTTCCTTTATTATTATCCAGCAAAATGAAGGG
>JASDQU010356050.1:0-11981 GCA_032191745.1 Picea mariana
ATGTTTTAACATCAGAAAAGTCCAGATCACTTGCGAGCAAGTGTCCTCAAATAATAAGTTTTCTCAGTGCCCCAAAGTGGGATGGGATGTTACAGCCAATAATTTCCCAGCATAACAACCCAATATGAGTTGTTAGAAGATCAGTAGTTGGAGGCCATGAGCACGAATAAAACCCATGTCGTTGATTTTCCCATCACTAGTTTCTGATATGATAACCGCCAACTCTCCCACGGTTTTAGTGCAGGACGGAGTACCAGAGTCTGAATTGAAAACCATGAACTACTCTCAATCCATTCATCATTTCATGAAATGTCCCATGAAGGACCTAATTGGGCATATTATGCACAAAACCCATTTTCTGGATTTTTCATATTCCACTTCTTGCTCCGAAAAATTAATATTTAAGTTTGTTTCCTATAATAGTGTCGGATGAAGTACCAGACAGAGTGTCAGATGCAAAAACGACCTACAATTTTTCCCTGTGACACAAAGAACGTGAATTAGTTTCCTAAAATCATTAAAACATGATGAATTATACTCAAAACCGTCGTAAATATAAATCATACATAACTAGTATGAACCACGATGATTTAACACAAAAACTCTTCAAAATAGGAAAATGCATATACACATTTGGCCAAAAAGGATCTAATTACTGTCATTAAATTAACCATATCATGGGCCCAACATTACCCCCACACCTAAAATTTTGCAGGTCCCACTGCAAACAAAAAGGAATTTCCCCTCATTACTAAGCTTGTTGAGGAGGATCATCTTAAGAAGCTTACCCTTCTTGCCATGAAGATTTTGTCTTGTGCCTCTTGTTTTTCTTCAATTGTGCCCAGAGGTTGTGGTTTTCTTTGGTCATCTCTTCAAACAACCTTTGAAGGGAATTCACCTTTTCTTGGAGGATTGCACTATCATGGTGAATATGTGTGTCCAAAGTCTTCCTATCTTCCAATTGTTGGGGCAACTGAAAATTCTCTTGTTGTAATTTCTCAATGGCTGGAGCAGGATCAGATATCTCGGAGGAAGACTTAGATCCCTTGAAAGATGTAGAAACTCTATCATTCTTAGGACCTGGGGTAGGCATCTTTGAGGTAGGAGTTATAGGGGGTTGATGAGGATAAGTAGGTTTGGATTTTGTCTTCCTTTGATGCTTCAATTCGTCTGCAGATACTTTCGTAAGTCTTTTGTGATGTCTTTCAAGATCGAAGGACACTTGGATACGGTCCAAAGTAGTCAGGGGTTTTGCATAAGGTTTTCCTCTTGGATTGTGTGTACTCTTTCGAAGAACTCCTCTATGACATTGATTAGCTCCTCTCCTATTTGTGGTAACTTGAGGAATGTCTTGTTGAATTACTTCTTGTAGATTTTTGGGTGTAGGATCAAGATATATTGAAGGCATCAGAGGGTTAGCAATAGGTTTCTTGGTATTTTTTCCCGATGGGGTTTTAGGGGTATCAACAAGCTTCTTGGATTTTTGTTCTGGAAAAGAAATCATTTGTGCAGGAGGGTTTCGAGTTTTCCAAGAGTGGGGTTTGGATGGAGAAATAGTCCTTAAATCCAATGTCTCTTGCTAGTCTTGATTGTCAAGTGAGGGTTTGCAAATTGGTAAATGAACTCATCCCAAGTTTGCCCATGTTTTTCCAATTCGGCTAAAACAAGGAGTTTTATAAGTCCATGGTGAAAGAGTCTATTGTGGGGGTTGGCTGCATTCTTCCTCACTTGAGAGGAAATCGTCTCCAAGCTCTTTAAAATGTAGAAGGGAAAATTCAATGGTTTATTGAACTAAAAGTGAGCTAACAATCGAAAGTGATAGGATTTAAAGATGGAATATCTACCTTCACATGTAATCAACCTCGTGATGACTATGATAGGGTTTATTAGCTCCTATTTTATCCACTCCTTAAAGTATCCTTTAGCTTCGGAGATGTTATGGAATTCTGGTTTAAAAGCCTTGTTATAGCTTGATCATAACAACCAATGGTTTTTAAACCATATATCCCCCACTCCTGGAAGCTTCATGGTTTCATCTATGGATTCCTATGCAACCACAAAGGTGAGAGACCCCACGCATATTGTCTTCCCATCAAAACCAAGGGAAAATTGCATTGATATTCCATCGTTGTGGCCCTGCAAGTGGGACAAAAATGACCCCCAACCTACACACAAAAATACTTCCCTACACTGTGTAAACTCAGGGATGGAGAAGAGGTTTTCATAGGAAGAGGGATCATACCTTTTGGGCATCGTGACGGTGTGTAAACAATGGAAAGAGGGTGAAATTCATAGAGAAAGGGTGCAATCGGGCCAAGGAAGGGCACGATTGTGTAGAGGCCGATCACAATTGAATAGAAGAATGAAATGAATAGAGGTTGACCGTGTTTAAAAATATGGTCGAACGCAAATGAGCAGAGGTAAATTGGAATGAGCATAGGTGAGTGTGAGGAATAATGGGATAACCCAATTCCATTTTGGAGTGTGCCTAGGGTGGAAATGGTTGCACACATGCATGCATGAGTTGCCATGTGTGAGCGATTTTAAATTTGATGGCATATTTTTTGGGGGAAATCATAATGATAAGAAGTTAGATCAATGTCCAATTATTTTGACTTGGAAATTTGATCATGAAAATGTCTAAGGTTTGCATCTTTAATATTGATTTCCATGAACTAATTCAATTAAATGCCATTGATTCCTGGTTACCTGAAATTGTGGACAGTTACTGGTGTATATTTTCATATGGCACTTTTTTCAGCACCTCATATGACACTTCATATGGAACCTCATACGAAACTCCATATGGAACCTCTGTGCTAAATGCATTTTTACCTCTTGTAGTGGATAGACTGCAATCTTGGAATGGTTTTGATAGTCAAAGTGATTAGGAGCAGAGGAAGAGTGCTCTATTATTGTTGATTTTGCCACCATGCTTATTCAATCCACTCGCATAAGACATGTAATTTCAATCCTATGATGAACAACCTATAACTAAAAATAAACCAATAAAGTGTTCTTTTAAGGGTATGTACAACAATTTATAGCACATAGGGGATTATCTTTTCAAAAATAAAATGACTGTTGATGTAATAACCTGTATCATGAAAAAAATACATAATTTTTTACAAAGATTTACTTCTCTAGGCAATGATCATTTCTCAACTCATGAACTCCTCCACCAGACCTAAGTATTGTGACACCTCACAATCAAAAAAATATAGGAAACCAGTGAGTTCTCCCAATAGCCGAAGATTTACAGCTTGTTAAGAGTAGAGATAAATTTCACAGATTGGTTTGACGAGACAGTTATAATATGGCCCCACCTATAGGATAAGAGATCCTATATATAGATAAGAAGAGGTAGGCGAGAGAATTTCAAGATAGTCTCAAAGTTAGTTCCCAATGGAAATTTTATGGAGTTCATTAACCTTAGCTTAACCATGTGTAGTTCATGTCATATTTTTCTACAAGTAATGTCGTACATCAGGACAATTTTAAATTTATTATTTATTTTTTGTCAGATTACTATCCTAGCTAGGTAGAATGCCCCGCTGCTAGCAAGCTTGTTCAATACTCCGACGGGTTTACCTAGTCATACCATAGGCCGGTACCCACTGCCAGCAGACCTGTTCAGTATCTTGGTGGTTTAGCCTCTTACACCCTCAGAGACTGGCCCTCATCTTTTAAGATTTTAGTATAATATTTCTTTGTGAAAGAAGATGGGGGAACAACTCCGAAACAAATTTTTCTTTCTTATTTTTTTTTTTAATTGGGATGGTATTTATGTTAGAAGACGACTTTCTATTATATTCCTTAGTGATTGTCCTAATGTAAGGGGTACTTAAGCGGATGTGGCCTATCTAAATATATGATATAGTCAAGCTATTTAGTGTGTAGTGGATGGTACCATTGAGAAATAATAGAAAGGTATCTGTAGGATGATCTCACTTTCTTCTTTTGTAAGTTATTGTGATGTTTCCATGACTAACCACTAATCAAACCTCCTTGTTACTTTTTAATAAAGATACTTTACTAACTTACTCAGGTTTCTTGGAAAAACTATACTAGAGACCTCTAAGATTGATGGTTACGGTATCACTTCCTTATATAGTGGTGGAGATTTTCAAGAGCAACTGCTTTTTTTAAAATGCCTTAAAAAAGAGAAGATGAAATTTTTTGCAAAAGTATGGCTAATTACAACAAGTCTATATTCATTTGATTCTTAGCAGACAACAAGGTTAAAATATAGCCATATTTTTAAGAAAAACCCTTCATTTATATTTCCTTGAACCTGTGTACTCCTGGTGAAATAAATACCTACAGAAATCTCTAGAATTGCTTATCAACAAAATTCAAAATTATTTACATATGTACAGTAGATAATTCAGAAAATATTCAAGAACAAGAGGTAACTTGTAACCCAACATTATGAAGAGGTTGAGTTGGCTTGTTATTCGGGTTGGGCACTGGTTGTGTCAGTAATAATGTTAATCTTGGGGAGCTTGCATTCTGATATTGTTGCAGTGGTTGTTATGGAATAGGAGGTAAGGGTGGTGGAACAAAAACGGGTAGAAGTTGCAGGATGTTTAATGGAAACTCATGGTAAGGATGGTTGGACATAGGGACTGGTGGAGCTTGAGGGTTCCCTTGGTTATTCCCTCCTATCCATCCTTGAAGCCAATGATTTTGGTACTGTGTAGACCAATTTTTCCAACTTTCTGACTTCCACTGTTATTGTTGTTGTTGATAATAGGGTGGAACTTGAGATTGTGGATCTTGGTATGTAGGTTGGTTCCTAGGCTTCCATGGCCTCGTAGGTGCATAAGAAGATTCCCCAAGATCCCCACTCCTATAGATGGATAACAAATCGGGAAATGATGGACATTTCTCAGTTGAATGGCATTCAATGCAAAATCCATAAACTGAAATGTTATCTAATGGGCATTCTCTTGAGGAATGATTCCTCCTACATCTTGGGAAATATATGCTCATTCCTTCATTTTCCTCCTCCTGTTTATTTTTAATTGTTAGCGTGTCCAACTAGGAACCTATTGTGCTTAAGATATCCATATTGAAGTTCTCTAAAAGGTTCCTTATCTCTTCTCTTGTGATACCACCTAAACTAACTGGTTTTAAGTTTCTACAGTAAGGATCTCAAACATTCTTTCCTTTTTTAGCTCTACTCCTTGAGTAATTCTTACACATTTCAGATATTTCGGTAAATTATTTATGCAAGATGTCACCTGATTCCATTAGGTTAAGAATCTTTAGGTGTTCTTCTAAAATTCCCTTAAGGAAAAGAGCCCTAACTACATCCTCTGGGAGGTCATGGTATTTTGACTTCTAGGAGATGTTTGAAAACCGTTCCATATAATCCTCGAGATTCTCGTCTTCTAATTTTTGGATTTTGAAAATATCGTTACGATATTCTTTGGTCTTGCAGTAGTCTTGGTACTTCTTAAGAAATATATATTTCATGGCTTCCCAAGACCTAATACTGGATTCTCCCAACCCCATGAACCATCTTAGTGCAGAGTCCTTGAGGTTTTAGGAAAGAGTTTTAGTTTATGGGCATCTTGTAAGTAGTTGTAGCTCCTACACAAGATGTCGAACTCAAATAGTAAGGTGTATGGATATTCACTTCTTTTACCATAAAAGGTGGGAAGTGTTGAGAGGGGAATATTTTTCATATTGACATTTGGGGTGGTGTCCAAAATTGGAAACTTGAAGGTAGTTTCGATTTGGTTTCCATCTTCTTCTTCCTCCCTGTGTCTTACATTTTTGTGATCCTCCCGATCATCCATACTGTTTTGTTTTCCAAAAAGAGAGTACCTGAGTGGGTTTGTTCTTGAAGAGAACAAGGTATCCCTTTGATGGGAAGGTCTTCCTACTATTTGGTTGTCTTGGACTCTACTCGAACCGGTTGAGATTATTGGTTCCAAAGTGTTTGTGTCAATTTGAGAGACAATTATGTTGCTTGAACTATCAAACAAGGTATTCACTTGTTCAGGGTCTATGATGTCTTCAAATTTAGGATCTCCTGATGGTGGTAAGTAAACAAAGGTTGTATTGTTTGGTTCTACAGAAGGCTCGAGTGGTCTTGCCTCTTGTTCCACTATTATTGATGCTTCAATTTTATATTCTATAGTGCTCCCTATCTTAGTTTCTTCAAAGACAACTTTAGCTCTTTGGGTTGAGATAGCTCCTCTTTTTCGATATTGATCTGCGAAATTTATAAGTGGAATGTTCCTTCAACCAAAAAGATCGGAAGGAACCTTGGTTGAAAGGTCTGATTTAGATTTAATATATCTAGGTTTTTGGTCTTTAGGTCTATTCATGAAAGAAAACAAAAAAAAAGAAAAACTACCATTGGGTTTGGGGGAACCTGCTATAACAGATGCGTAGGTTTTTTCCTCTCATCTTAAATTTCCCCCGCCACCAAACTAATGATAAGGTTTAGAAATGATCAAATTCCTACCTTGAGACAAATCCCCGGAAATGACGCCAAAAATGATGGGTGTTCTATATGCACTAAAAAAGACTTAAAAACCCTCAATTAAATTGTCAACCCGGGGTAAGTAAACTTAGATTTGTAGCACTATATGTGCCAAGGTAGAAAGGCTAGAGGTAGTATAGTCTAATTAAATAAATGGGCTATCTAAGGGATAATCTACTGAAGCAAAGACTATTAATGATAAAAACCTATCAATAAACTTAAACTATTTATCCTAAGTAACTTTTGAACAAAGGATCAATGGATTGTTCTAAGAAAGAAAATGAAAACCCTACTTGAAAAAAATTAACTTAATCATGACAATAATCAACAGAAAGCTATCTACCTAATAAGCAATAGAAACAACAAAATAATTTAATTAACCTACTCAAATTCAATATGAAGCTATCCTATTAAAGCAAGTAAATAGACAAGCAACTACCCTATCAAACAAAAATAGACAAGAAAGAAAACAACTAACTAACCTATGATGACTTCTACAACAAGTAAACTAATCAAGATTACTCAATAAGCAACTAATCAAGCTAATAAGAAAGTGAACTCTATTCTTAAATTAAACTTCAGAATTACTTCTAATTTAGAAAAGGAAATCTTAACCTACTAGATTCAAAGAATCATGCAAATGAAAGTAATTAACAAATATTCTTTAATCTATGATAATAAAACTATTCTTTAATCTACCAAAGAAAGAAGACTATCTTCTAATATACAAAAGCAAGGAAACTATCTTTTAATCTACAAAAGCAAGGAAACTCAAATATAGTGTTGATGGTTATGTCTTTGGTGTCTTATGATATCACGATTCCATTTAACAATTAACGATAACTCAAGAGGGATAAACTCAATATTAACTTCGATACCAAAGTGAAAAGTGTGAATCAGACAATCCAATGAGAACTTAGCCATTATAGAAGCAACATCAACGATCCTACATATCCATGTGATTATTCAATCATGCATTAATCATTAAAGGTATAAAAACACTATTCTAGTAAATTTAATTGCATTCTATGCTAATTAAGAAAATTCATACTACTTAGATTCATAACTAAAAACTAAACTCAATAATCAACTTTGAATTGAAATTGCAACCTAGATCTAGAAAAGGAAATTGCATGAAGTAAACTAGACTAATCCTATTTCAACAAATTAAATTGCAAATGGAAAATACTCATAAAACATAAATTAAACTTTATTCTTATTTCAACATATGACAAGAAAATAAATAAGCAAACTAAAGGACAATTAGATCAACACAACTAAATAACAATTAGATAATCAAACTAGAATTTAATACTAAAAACTAATAACTATCCATCCATCGAAACTTGTCAAAGAAACCATAAACTAAAAACTTTGTTTTAAACTCTATTTGAGCATATGAAAAATCTAGCTATCATCTAATTACACACAGGGTTAGTAGCTAAGAAATTGCAAGTTCATTTCCTATCAACTAAAAGATCATTGCATATTAACACTAGCCTCGATAATAACCTGCAAAACTAAACTAAACTAATTAAATTATGAACAATAATTTATACAGTGAATAAACACAATAAAAACTCATGTACAAGAAATAAACAAAATGACGATTAAACTATTCAAATTCACAAGAAAAATAACTAAATATTCACCCACACTTTTGGTGGAACCCCTAGTAGGTCATGGCTACTCCTCAAAGATGAATCACGAGCTCAAGCAACAGGAATTCAACATTAAAATGAAAAATGCAGTTTTACACAGTTTTAGTTAAATATGTCTGAAAATGGAAAAACAGAGTTGAACTAACATTTTTTTGTCTAACATTCTTTTTCTGACCATTGAGATAGTATTTATAGGTTTACAACCTCAGAGGTAGACCATTGGGAGGGTCGACCTCCTCTAAAAACAACGAATCACATTCAATGCGTTTTAACCACCGATGACTTCTAGAAACAAGGCGAGGCAATAATCGCCCATCATAACAACCAAATCTGAGTTGTTAGAATCTTAGTAGCTGGAGGCCATGAGCAAAAATAAAATCCATGTCACTTATTTTCCCATCACTGGTCACCGATATGATAAACGCCAACTCGCCCACGGTTTTAGTGCAAGACGAAGTGTCAGATGGAGTACTAGATTCTGAAATGAAAACCACAAACTTCTCTCAATCCATTCATGATTTTAGGAAACAGTTCTCGTGGGACCTAATTGGGCATATCATGCACAAAACCCATGTGCTAGATTTTTCAGATTCCACTTCTTGCTCCCATAAATTATTATTTAATTTCTCTGCATGTAATAGTGCCACATGAACTACCGGACGGAGTCCCGGATGCAAAAATGACCTGCAATTTTTCCCTATGCCACACAAAACACAAATTGGTTTCCTGAAATCATTAAAACATTCTAAATTATACTCAAAACCTTTGTAAAACATAAATCATACATACCTGGTATGAACCACGGCGATTTAACACACAAACTCTTCAAAACTCTTCAAAACAGGAAAATGCATATACACATTTGGCCAAAAAGGATCTAATTATCATCATTAAATTAACCATATCATGGGTCCAACAACAGTGACTAACATTACATATATCGATGCATTAACACAATAAACAACAAACCATAACCAATGGATTCCTTTAATAATGACGCATCACAACATAAACCATAAATCGTTCAATTCATCGCATAAGGAAAATCATGAGTTAAAATCAAAATAATTCATCATTGTGCTGGGTCTAATCTAATATACTCAATCCATCTTTTAGGTAATGATTAAGTAAAATTCGTATAAGGTAGTGCTATATAAAAATTAAGATTTATAAGTGTAATTACAATCAATGAGTCTAAGATAAACTCATGTCTAAGGGATCCATATAAGATTAATCATCACCCGTCACATAAGGACATCATGTTACTTTACATATCCAACTAAGAATTAAAAGTTGATCAACCATGCTTAACAATACAATAATTTAACATGCTCCCCTTCATCATGTACCCATTTTATAAGCCCAAGAAAATCAGTAAGGGAAATAAATAAAAATTCAACAACTTACATATCCATTAAGAAATTTCAAGGAAGACCTTAACTTGTTCTTCCATAAATAATAGTGCATTTACTTTTAATTGATTAAAGGAATTAAAAATGAGCAATCTGATGTAACAATTAATAGATAATTAGATGTTAAGCTACATTCTGAGTTAAGAATCCAAAGAAGGAGTTATGAAATTTATTCCAACCCCTGAACCTGTGAAAAAATGATTTAGTTTTCAAACTGAACCTTAAACTAATCCTCAATCCAGACCTTCATCTGGTCCTCCATTTGGACATTCATTTGGTTCCCCATCCAAACCCTCATCCGATCCTCCATCCGGACCTTTTACAAAGCAATTTTTTATAATGAAAAAATTGAATTAAAAAGAATACATGAAGCAATAAATTGGTGTGGGTATGAGTTGCAACCGAAAAGGAAGAGGCTAAGGGTTAGGGAAAATCAATCCAGGTGTTTGAGGCTAACATCAAGACCTCAAGGAGTTACAATGAAGTGATTCTCATGAACATACCATGAGATTCCTGTAGAATTTAAAATGGTTTTAAAAAGTTCCAACAAGCATAAAATGGAATTCATGAGGTGTAGTACATACATAATTTTTCAGTAATTCCTCCATATTGAATGTTACTCAACAATAAGAAAAAAAGATCGATACTTGACCGACATCGAATACTCAAATGATTATGGGATTTCAACCCATAGGTTTGACAGTTAACACACGAAGATATATGTTTCCAACACAGAAGGTAATTGTTGGATAAAAAATGCTAAACGAGGACATAAGGGTCACTCTCCAATTTTCAAAGAAACACCGAGGTAAACCCTAGTGGATTATGCCCAAACGCAAAGTTATTCATGAATCTCAAAAAAAATTTGAAGATGAAAGCTAGGCTAAATTAATTTCCAACTCAGACAAAATCAAGGAAATAAAATCGCCAGGAAGGAAATGAATGCATGGAGAAATTAAAACTCACACCAACTGTGAGTTCAATCTTGCACCACAAGTAGATTCTAGTTAATAAATAAATGCAAATCTCCCTAAAATATAAATTAAATATAAACATCAAGTTCTCGACAAAAGTAAGAAACGAATCTATATTTCCTTAAGATAGATAAATATCTTCAGAACTCTACAGAGCATAGGAAATATATACATAAATCAACTTTTAAAAACTCAGAGGAGAACGGGATCGCATGGGTCAAATTTCACTAGATTTTCCCAACCCAACTCTACACAAGGCGCTAATGACAGAGACACAAAACAAGAGTTGCACACCACAATTTAGTCATTAAAATGATGTACATCCTAATACGACACTCCATCTAGTCCTGGATCTCGTAGCTGATACAACCCTCGATCTAGCCCTTGGTCTGGCCCTTGATCCAGACCTTGAAAAAAAAATTCTGAAAGGAAAACGAAATTGCAATACAGAAAATGAATAGCTCCAGGAATGGATAAGCTTGGAAGAAGGAATAGTAAATGAGCGCAGAGGTGCTCAGGAAGGCAAGATAATGTTGCAGCCCCAAATCGTTCAGAAAATTAAATACCACAAAAATCAAAGGAAATACAGAGAATCTAACCACTCATTTTTTGGGATTGTTTTCTACAGTCCAGCAAGGAATCCACCATGAATAGAGCTGGAACTTTAGACAATACTTAACCTATGGACCACATCATAAGATTTACAAGCTTTGGCAGCATAAGGCTACCAGAAATTATGTGGAATGAGTACCATCGTAGAGGGTTTATGGCTCGAGATAATGCATAGAGGAAAAGAAAAATTCTTGTGGGTACGACCTGTGCACCCCTCAGCTTCGTAGAGGATAAAGAGATGATAAGAAATCACCGAATGGACATGCAGAGACATCAATCGAAATGTTGGGAAAAGTGAAAGAAAGACACAAGGGATAACAATGCAGTGCTTGCATGAGGAGAGAAATCACTGGGCAACTGCTCCATATGATTTGCTCCAAATGCTAAGGAGAGGGACACACACATCTCTCAACATAATGGGCATAGTCAATAATGCATGGGCAGATAAACAATTGGAAAAAACAAGGAAAATGCCCAGATTAAGTAGGAAAAAAAATAGATGGACACAACAAAACAAAAGGAGAGGCTGAGTGAATTTACTTGGGAAGCGAAACTAAAATAAAAATTGGTGTGGGTGTGAGGGCGTAAAGCCATATCTTTTCCTCAATGCAACAGAGTCGTATTACAATCATAAATCATAACATTTAAATTTAAAACAGGGATAATGGGAAGGAGACAACGAATGAAATTTAGTCAAGAGGGGAAATCCATTTAAATATTTTGTCTAACCACATCAACAATCTTGCCCAAATATACCAGAAAATGATTACAAATCCATAAACATATAATTTCCACACATAAAAAATTTAACTAATTTGCGACA
>JASDQU010356053.1:0-11981 GCA_032191745.1 Picea mariana
ACTGGTTGAGAACAATTGTGGGAACTTGAGAGCTTCAACACCAAGGAAATGGGAGTGTGGGAACGAGTATCCTAAATATTTTTGGTATTATAAACACATAATATATATATATATATATATATATAGTTTTTCTTAGTTTTTAATTTATCAAAAAAAAAATTGAATTATATTTTTTTTGTTAAATATTGAAAAATAGTGTTATTTAACTACAATTATTTTATGTGTATTGAAGTAAAGGTAAACTATGTGTTAAAATGATATTTTCGATTATATTTAAAAAGTATGGAACCATAAATTAATTTTTTTACATAAGAAAGAGGTTTTTATATTAATAGTAGTGGTATGACCACTGTGGAAAAAACTACAAAATTTGGCCTTGCGTTGTATGCATGGGCTTCGAGATTACATAAGGCTCTACTCTGATATAGAGTTCCAGGATTCCCACTACTTTCGAGAATTCAAAAAAGTCTAAACACAGACTAAGGTTCGGCTTACAATGTGGCTGCATGTAATACAAAGGGAGACTATGCTCCTGCATACAAAGAAAAACCAAGAGAACAAAAAATGAGCTAGAGTTGGGAGAGAGATAAACCATAATTAAACCTTTGGATGTAGAGTGATGGAGCTTGCGCTTGGAGACGTCTTCTCACCTGCACTTGTTCGGCAGCTCGAGTCTGTAGCTTGGAGTTCCAGCTTTTCAATTCGTGCCTCTAGTTCATCTATTTTGTTGTTAGTTTGTTGTGTTGTGTGAGTGAGAGCTTCAACTGATAACTCCCTAACCTGGATGAGGTCTTCTTCCACCATTTCGAACCTCCGGCCGCCTTCCCCTTCCAAACGAAGCAGGAATCCTCTGTGTGCATTGAGTGTACGCTTCATCATACGAATTTCAAGTTCCAAGGAGGGAGGGGGGTTGGGAGGGGAGGCTGAATTGGAGATGGATGCCATAGTGCGAGAAAGGGAAGCGGACAAGAACCAGGTAGGGGACCAAGCCAAATCAAACGGCCAGGAGTGAGAAGGAGGAGGGACTAAGCACACCATCCAAGTGAGAGACTAGGCAACATCAAGAGAGCAGGATAGGCAGGAGTAGGGTGCCACCTTCCCGAATTTAACAATGCTTCGAGCGTGCATTGCCATGAGAGGAGTTTGCTTCGCATGAGTGCCATGCGGGAGGGGGATGGGTTCAGAGCAGAATGGCATGAGTGATGGGAGGTGAAGGATGAGCGAGGAGTGATGAAGGGATGCAAATAGGTAAGTGAAGTACCTTCGCACAAGAGGGGGGGCGGACAGAGGTAACGCCTGAGGATTGCCATGCTTCGAGGAGCTCCATGTGTCGTTAAGGGAGAGGGTCGAAGAGAACAATTCCATTGATGGAGAGTTGGCCCCTGCTCAAGGGGGTGGCAGCTTTGGCAGCCTGGTCTGCTTCACTGTTGAGCTGTCTAAGCACATGAAAAAAGTCAATTTTATGAAAGGAGTGAGAGAGCCGTAGGATTTTCTTTGTGATTTGTTGAAGGTTCATTTGATTTGGCAACATGTTCATGGACAGATCTTGGATTAAGATCCAGGAGTCTCCTATCACCATAATGTCTTGGATAGCTAGCTTACAGGCTTGGATGAGTCCTTGCCAAAGGCTTAGTGCTTCTGCAATGTTATTGGTTTCTTCTCCTAACCCCTAAGAGTAAACTAGTTCCTGCAATTCAGCGGGGTCATAGATAACCCCTCCCCCTCCTGTCACCCCTGGGTTTCCTTTCGAAGCTCCATCAAAGAACAAAATGTGTTTGTGTTGAATGTGCCTCCATTCTTTGAAGTCCTCGGGTTGCTTGCGCACTTCCCAAAGTTCGTGAGGGATGGGGAGAGGAGGGGTGTATTTAAGATCGGGGGCAAGGATAAGGAGCCATTCATCTTCAGGGAAAGAGTAAGTTTGCAGTAAGGTGTTTGGCCACAGGAAGGTGAGGCAGTTGTCGAGTAAGGATTTAGCTTTGACAGAGACATGGGCAAGGGCGGAGCTTTGGTTTCTGAAGATCCGTGAGTTCCTTTCGAGCCAGAGTTTTCAGAGGATGAGTTCAGGGAGGGTCATCCAACAACTTTTAAGGTGATTTATGGCCTTGAAAGTGAAAGGACAGTAGGTGATCCAAGATTTTAGTAAGGAAGTAGTATCTGAGGGGAAAAGGTCGGTCGAGGTCCCTCCCGGGAGGGCAGTCTGCCAAACTTCTTTAGCAAAGGAGCATCCAAGAAGCAGATGGTCAACAATTTCTTCATGGGATTGGCAAAGAGGGCATATCAATGGTCCTTCCTAGCCTTTCCTCTGAAGATTATCACTTGTCAGGATGTTGTTATGAGCTAGATTCCAAATGAAGAAGTCCACTTTGGGTAGACTTTTGACCCGCCAGATTTCTTTCCATAACGTTGTATTTCTTGGGACCCGTGGTTCAGTTGTGAGGAATTTATAGCCGGTTGTTGCTGTGTAGCTTTTGGATTTCATGCCCCATCCTCATTGGTCCTTGAGTCTTTTGGAGATTGGGGATTTTCCTTGGAGCAAGTGAATCATCCGCTCTTTTTCTACCTGGATCTGTGGAGGGCAGTCAGGGAAGTTCCAGCTTGCCCAGTCATTTGTTCCATTTCTTTGCCAGAGGGATATGTCCCAGAGGGTATTGTAATTTTGAGCCTTTAGGCATGCCTTTAGGTGCTCCAGTCCAGGCGCATTGTTAAGCGGGGGGTACCCCATTATAGAGTCTTCCCAGATGCGGATCTGATTTGCATTACCCGGAATCCATGTGAGAGTTGGGGCAAAGAAGGTATGTGTTTTTGAACAAATAGAATAGATAGGGGAGCCATGAGAAGTTTTAGGCAGTGAATCGAGGCATCGAAGCCTCGATCCTGAGAAGTATTTCTTCTAAATGGCCTTTTTGGACCAGAAGCTCCTTCCTGAGATTACGTTCCATAGCAGTTTTGCTCCAAGGGCCATATTTTGGGAATGGAGATCGGAGAGTTGAAGTCCGCCTTCAGATAGGGGGCGAGATATTTTCCTCCAACTGACTAGTGGTAACTTGTTGTCGTTGTTTCTCCTTCCTTTCTAGAGGAAGTGTCGAAGTAGCGCTTCGACTTTGGAGATGATGCCTTTTAGAGCTAACAGAATTGAGCTTTGATAATTAGGAATGCTTGAAAGGACAGATTTTATGAGAACGATCTTACCTACTGGGTTTAACCAGCTTGAGCCCCAGACGCTTATTCTGGATTTAAATTTATCAACAAGGGGATCCCAACACGAAGATTTGGCAGTAGCTTTGAATATGGGGACCCCGAGATACTTGAAGGAGTCCCATTGAGTTTTTCCTGCTATTCCAAGAATTCGAGTAATGTCAGTCATTTCCCTCAAGGTGCAGTTCCACCCGTAGATTTGGCTTTTTCTATGATTGATCATACTTCTCGAGATGGCTTGGTATTTGTCTAGCTCGTTTTTGAATCTGATGGTCGATCTGATACTTTCACTTCCAAGTAGGATGGTTTCATCAACAAACTAAGCATGGTTGATGTCCCTGAATCCTCTAGCTATGCGCAGTCCCATCAGTTCTTGAAGATGTTGTCTATGATCTAACTGGAAGCTCAGCATCGAGGCCTGGATGGCATAGAGGAGGGGGGAAAGGGGGCAGCCTTTCCGTAGACCTCGTGAGGCTTGAAAGAACCTAGCTGGTCAGTCGTTTACAAGAGGTGTTATCCAAGGGTTTCCTATGCAGGCTTTTGTCCAGTTGATAAAGGCAGGGTCGAATATGAGCCACTTCATTATGTGGAAAAGGAAGCTATGCCTTACCCTGTCAAAGGCACTTTCCAGGTCAAGTTTAATAACCATGTCTTTTTCCTTCCTAGTTTGACTAGATTGGATGGCCTCCTGGACAAGGATGATGTTGTCGTTGATGTTTCTTCCTTTGATGAAGCCTCCTTGATTATCCGGAATGATTCTAGGAAGGATATTCTTTATCCTGTTGGCCATGATTTTGGTAATAATCTTATAGCCAATTTTGCAAAGGGAAATAGGTCTGAAGCGATCGAAGGAGGAGGATCCTTTTTCCTTTCGAATAAGAGCTAGAAAGGCGAGTTGGTGCTACCTCCAATTTTATTGCAGGCTTAAGAATTTTGAATCATTCTGTGGAGGTCATGTTTGATAATTTTCCAGCAGACTTTGATGAATCAGGATGTAAATCCGTCTGGTTCAGGAGATTTATTGGGGTCCATATTTTCAATGGATTTTTTAATATCTTTTTTGGAGATTGGCTCTGTAAGAATTAAATTGTCTTCCATGGAGATCCTGGCAGGAATGAGGTTGAGGATGTCATTGGTGATAGCTTCCTGGGTGGTAGGGTCTTCAGTGTAGATGTTTTTGAAGTGCTCGTGAGCAGCGAGTTTGATGTCCTCGAAGTTGATGATATTTTTCTCTTGGAAGCAGACTTCTTTGATGGAGTTGAACTGTTTTCTTCCTTATGCCTATTGGTGGAAGAATTTTGTGTTTTTATCCCCCGATTTAAGCCACAGAGTTCTTGATTTCTGCCTCCAATATTCCTCCTCTTGGCAGCAGGTGTGATGGAGGTTTCTATGGAGTTGTTGTTCTTTCCTTAGGGAGATGGATTCAACTGGATGTTTCTCTTATTAGAGTTGGTGCTGCTCTAGAATTTGATGCTCCTCCACCCTCTCAAAGCACGGAGTTTTGAGATACTTGGCCCATGCTTTAAGCGCTACTTTGAGTTTTATTAATTTCGATTCCCAGATGTAGAAAGGGTGGCCCGTGATGGGCTATTTCCAGATTGTGGAGACAATGTCTAGGAAACCTTCCTGTTGGATCCAGGCCGGGCTGAAGCGGAAGGGAATGGGGCCTAGATTGCAGTCATGGGAGAGAGAGAGGAGAATAGACTTATGGTCCGAGGCACTGAAAGGAAGGATAGAGGAGTCCAGAGTGAGGCTGAGGAGGAGGACAAAGTGTTGGACAAGAAATCTGTAGAGGCAGGCTAAAATATGACCCAGTCCTAATCTTCTATTGGACCAGGTGAAAAATCCTTTGGTGGGTTTAATCTTTTCCAGATCCCAATCTAGGATTAGATCATCAATTATTTCTCTAAAGGGGTCCCTGACGGGAGATGCCCCTTTTTTTTCCCTGACGTTTAGAGTGAGGTTTAGGTCTCTTGCTATGATTATATTCTCCAGATGAATGAGATGAAAATGCTCTTGGATATAGTTCCAACACTCTTTTTTCTGCATGAAGGACTGGAGCATAAATGTTAAAGAGGCTTACCCGAAGGTCTGTGTCTTTATGTCCAAGTACAGTGAGGATCCAGTGCGAGTTGGAGTTGAAATGGGTCAACTCGATTTTTGGGGGGTTCCAGAGGGTTCCCAAGCCTCCTGAGGCTCCTCGTGAGCTAATGGAGATTCTGTCAGAGATGTTCCAGAAGGTCTTTCTGGCCTGGAAAAAATGTTGTTCTTCCAGCTTTGTCTCCCAGATTAGCAAGACGTCTGGAGTGGAGATGCGCATTAAATATTTCATTGCTTCAATTTTTTGTTTGCTCCCGAGCCCTCTGCAATTCCAGGAGATGACTTTCATTACTTACCTTTGCTGGTGGTGGTAGCTCCTTTATGGAACTGCCCTTGATGCCTCACTGTTCTTGGGTTGATCATTCCATCCAAAGTTGATTGTCCCCCCTGTATCTTGTCTTTATAGGTTTCGGCTTCTCTGCGTTCTTTTGCCGATTTCCTTCCCCATTTTGAGGTTTTTTTTGTGCTTGTTTTCGGATCTATTTCCCCTTGATCTTCTTCTAACAAATATTTCTCTGATCCTTGGTCCGGTTAGGCTACCTCCTTGGGGGGGTCTACACTAGGTGGCTGGTTAGGCCCATGGATTTCTTTTTCTGGTTGGATCTGGATCAGAGTTGGCTCAGCTTCTGGGATGTTCCTTTCGACTTCTAGTTCATCCTGGACCTCGGGATTGTTGCTCGTTTCAGGTTGGGTTTTTTTTGGAGGATAATTTTTTTTGGCAAGGAGGGGTTTGGAGCTTTCCCATCTCGTCTGGATCCTGATTTATTTGAATTGTGTCTTTTGGGTTGTTGCCATCCTTCGTCCAGGTCTTTTTCTTGTCGATCTTGGGGGATTTTTGGGCATTTTTTTTGGAAATGGCCATACTTATAGCAGTGTCGACATTTAAAAGGTAGTTGTTCATAGTCTAGCTTCTGGCAATGTTGCCAGTCTCCTACTGTCAACTTTAGTGATTTTGGAAGCCCGCTTCTAGATCAAATTCAACATAGATACGTGCACATGAGTATTGTTCTTTGGGGTTAGCTTTGTCAATGAACTTACCTAGCCCATTGTCGATTTCCTGCATCGTCGAGGTGAACCAGCAATGGATTGGCAAGTTAGGAAGTCTGACCCACACCGGAATCGCCTTAGGTACATCCAGGGTCGGGTCAAAGTCTGGCGTCCAACGGTTGAGGTAAATTCCTTGGGGGGGCATGAAGTACAACCCATTTCTAAAAATAAGATCTCAGTCATCCTTGGAGATAAATTCAAAAAGGAAGAACCCTTGCCCAACCGCGTAGCAGGTGACGCTGCTGGAAATCAAGGGACGCCATTTTTTCTAGATCCAATTCTCAGTGGTGTGTGGTGAGGGCCAAATCCCAACAAACTGGCCCACCAAAGCTCGATTTTCTAACGACAACGCGATCTGCATGGGTTGTTCCAGGGGGAGGGAAATTGAAGGGATTTCATCCAATATTTTGACGTACTTGGAGGGGGGGTCAGAGGCCGACAGTTTTCCTTCAGTGATGAGAAGGCGTCTAAAGGCATCGATAGTAGGGAGAGGTGGCGGCTCGCCGTCCCTATCAGAACTCATGAGCGAGACCTACCTGCTAGGTTTACAGCAGCTCAGAGCATGAGAAAAAAATATTTCGCTACAAAACCATAAATTAATTAAGGAGAAAATTATATGAAATTTCTTAATTTAAAAAAAAACACATGAAAAAATGACTAATAAAACCGTTGAAAAAAAATAGAAAAATAGATGAAAAAATAAGTATTTTAAAAAATAACGTGGAAACATTTTGTCTCAGAAAAATTAAAATATCAAAAAACCACCTAAAAAGGGAGGGGGGTGCTATTAGTAGCACCATTTTAAAAAACGGGGTAAAAAATGTGATCCCCAAAAAAATGAGAACTTTGTAGAGTTCTCGTTAAGTTGGCAACTATGTTGATATATCTTGTGTTCATTTCTTTGGATGGTGTGTTCTTTTTCTTAGGCTTTCATTTTTGCATTTAAGTTATTTCATTCATTTGAGAATTAAGTTAATGATTATTAATCTGAGATATAAGGAAAATAAACCTACACAATAAAATATTTCAGTATAATACAAGGTCTATTATGACGAACTGTTCCAGTGGAATATCCACGACAATCTACAAATCAAGTCATCATAGTTTCCAATAGGGTAGAATTCCTCCTTGAGGGCATCGACAAAAGCTTCCCAAATGGGTTTTGTCCTAAACGTTGTAGACTCATCCCCTTCATGTCTCTCCTAGTAAATTTCCCACCAATCTTTGACATGGGGAAGGGCCTTAAGGAACACGAAGGTGATATATTTTCATGTTCAAAATTTTTTGAACAGAACAATAACCCTCTAACAAATTTAACAATTTCTCTAATGGAACTACATTTGTCTTGTCTTCAAATAAATAAATGTCAAAGTTAAATTGTACCTTGAAGGGTGTCACACACCTGAAATGGTTGCTTGTTGAAGGTGTCTCGACCACCATTGATAGCAATTGAAGGATCTAAGCATAATTTTTCATCTTCTCATTCCTCTGTCACACAATGGATTCCTCGATAAACAATTTGATAGGATCTCTTGCTGCATCATCTCTCTTTCCAACCTCCATGGGAGTCTTCTTGGGTCGGTGAGAGTGGTATTCCCCAAGAAAAATTAGTTTGATACCTAACTCTCTATACCTTGACCTCATCCAGGACATGCATCGAGAAGCAAAAAAGAGCATATTACTCTAATTCCACTAATATGGATTATATAAAGAATGAAATGAAAGGTAAGAATATGAATGGGAACACACACACATATATATCGCAGAGACCATAGTAATAAAGTGAGAACCAAATTATATGAATAAATGAAATAGGAAAAGATTGTGAAATCCAAAGAAAAAAAACTAGCTAGAATGGAGGTAACTTATCTCTAAATAGAGATGTGTTGACTACGCTCATTCACAAGATGATCCTTACAAGAGGTCGAAAATGGCATTAATAACATAAAGTACTAAACCTTAAAATTTGATGAAGTTATCTTAATTTAAAGATTGTTGTCATAACTGTGCAGTTAGTTTAGAATTCATTTTTATTTTTATTTTTCAAGATTGTTCAATTTTTTTTTTTGTTTGCTATTTTTCTTTGTGTCTTAATAAAAGAGGTATGATTAGTTGAACATATCATATATTTTTTTAGACATGTTTCTTTGATATGTTGAGATGTGAAGTATGCTTCGAGCCTAATTTTGGTTTGATTGGTAATTCGGTTAGTCTAGCATAGTGTACTGTAGGAGTAGAGTAGATTAGATTAGTTAATTTCATTTCTTAATTACTATTGTAGAATTTACTTTTGTTCTTGATTGTTTCAAAATTCCTTTATTAGATTTCTTAGCATAGTACAAGTGTGTTGGTTTCTAATGAATTTTATTTTGCTTTTTGTTTTTTAATAAAAAAAATATGTTCGCTGAGAAGTAAAAGAATTTCATACACAAGAAGGACAGAAAATAAAAATTAGCATGCTAAGTGTTTTCCCTTGAAGAGCTCTTGTGCCAGATCATTTTTTACAAAAGGAAAACATTTAATTGTCACACTCTCAATGTGTGTTTTCTCTTTGTAATTGGATTAGTTTTTGTTCACTTTTCATACCTTTTGATGGGCATATTATCATTTTACAAAATGAAGAGTTAATGTAGTTTATATTTCAGTAAAAAAAAATTGAAGACAATGAACACTTAAGGATTTCCAATTTGATAGCTCCATCCGAGTTTCATTCTAGTTGAAAAGAGTTTCATTAGTTGGATTTCCTTTGAATTTTGATTGTTTTGTCTTGAACATAGTTTGAATGTTAGAATTCTTTCCATTTGTTTTTAAGACTACTCCAATACCTTTTTAATATATTTCGATGCTTATTTAATCTCAGGTTTGGAGTCTCGCAGATGGAGGTTTTTCCTTTGAAAAAATTTAGCTTGTTTTTAACCAACATGTTTTAGCACAAGCTTAGTGTACTGATATTTCTTAAAAAAAATATTTAGTTGTTTTCTTAGAATTAATTTAATCATGGTTTTTCATTTCTTCCTATAATTACAATTTCTTTAGAAATTGAGTAGTCATTTAAGGAAAAATTTTATTGATTGAACTTTAATGTGTATAATGCAAGTTTGCATTTGTGTTTGAGTAGATTGAGATATGAACTATTTCAACCAACAATTGAAAACCTTATCCATGACAGTGAGTTTGAAGGAATGTGTACTTTGGCCTGAAAATCTTTTTAGTTGGTTTCAGCTTGTATAGAAAGCCTATCTAGTGAAGCTCTTGGTCTTGATTGAATGCATGGGGTATTTTTGTAAATGAATTTCTACATCTCTTTCACACTTCATTGCTTTTCATGATTTGTCCCATGTTACTAGGATTTAAGTTCATTTTTCAGTTTGATTTATTTTACCTTGAGATGGATGACTGAAATTTATTCTTTTAAGATTTCTTCAGTTTAATTTTGATCTCGCTTTCATTCTTATATTTAAATTTGGATTTAACCTTCCACTTTAGCATTTGCCCACTTTTTTATTGTACATATTACACTCAATTTATAAGCTTTTATCTCTTTCAGAATTTTTATAAGGTTTTAGTTTTAATTTACTTTTGTAAATATTGCAATTGTTTTTATTCTTTCTTTAAAATTTCTTGAAATTTTTCAAATTTCTTTTGGTTATATTACTTACAAATTAAGCTTTGGATTTGTTTGTATTTGCATAAATCACTAATTGTTGCAGCATGATGTTTTTATGGCTAATAGTTGGCAACAATGCTCTATCCATAAATCCTCAAGGAGGCTTTATCTAAATAATATCACAATAGTCCAAAATTTCAGAGAAGAGTTTTGCAATGAATCTTTATATTTAAGTTATGCTTATTTTTCAAAAGTTTGTTTTCCAAAGAAAAACAATTTAGTATTGTTTGCATGAGCTTTATTCTTATAAATAAATTACAAACTAAAGGAAAACTAAAAGTGGAAAACAATTTAAGAATGAGTTTTTATGCCTCATTAGTTTATTCAACAAAACAACTCTTGTACCACCCCACTTCCTCACACCCATATTCATATTTACAAATTAAAAGGGTGAAATAATTTTTTAACAAAGTAGGAAGTTGTAGCACTTTAAAAGTGTTGGAAGTATACGTAAACCCGCCAGAGATATGGACACTCACTAGCAGCGGGGCCATGTGTGTATGGTATTAAGGCACCTTCTTTGGGCCTATGGATGCTCCCAGGCATCGAAGCAATGTCGAGTAAAAGGAGATGAAGAGATGAAGCATGTAAACATTGATGGAAGGAAAATCTTTGTACTTTTGGGATATTTTCAATATTGGTTGGATTAAATTAAACTAATTTAGTGAGATTTATAAAAACAATATTAAAATATCGAGTATTTAGACTTACATGCTTATTTATCACAAGTATACAGTGTACTAGATTCTTATGATTTTCAGAATTCGAAATAAAAAACTTATTTTTCATCCGAGGGATAAACATTTTCCTAAATAATTAATGGCAAAGATAATTGGTTCACCCAAATAGTCATTAATTGTTTATCCTGCATAACAACCCCATTATGATATGAGTTCTTCATAAAATAATGGGGACCCTTCCAAAATTTTTGTTTATCTACAATTTGTAAATATTCAACTATGTTTTCATCGCCCTTATATATGGTTTAATTTGATTTCTGGTGAAGTTTTTCATGGGTTTTATGAATTTATTTGGCTTATTTAAATCTGTTTTATGAGTTTCCCTTTTGAAAATTATTACTTGTTTGAACTTAATTTAACTTTTGAGAAATATTTTGAAGATTGTTTAAGTTTGAAAAGAGAAAACCACACCTAAAAGACAATATGGACTTAATCTTATAATGTCTGAACCAATCAAGTCAGGAGGTTCGATACCTAAAAGAAAAGGTAATCTAGATCGGGAATCAAGTAAAATTTCATTTATACAAATTTACCTAGATGGGAGGCTTATATCAGGATCCGAATGAGTCCTCAAAAAATTATTTAGGCTAAGGTAAATGCCAGATAGGTTGTATCTGGATCTGAATAGTTTTCTTTAAAGTTTCAATCTAAATCCACCTAGATACCAGATAACATTTATAAATACCTTTTCTTTTAATATTAGCAATTGATGACATGGTATTGCTTACGTAGTTTTCTCATGGTATCTAATAGATTAAATCATGATGATGTTGCACTAATGACGTGGCACTACTTACTTTTCAATCCACATGATTGTTGTATTGAATTGGAAGTTGAATTTATCAATGATAGACATCACATTTGGAGAAGTTGAATTTTTGTTTTTCCATATGTTTGGATTCAACATGGCTTCACAATCGAGGTAAAAGGCATTATTGAAGTCCCGGATGCCAAATTATTTTAAGTTCATCAACATGTGCATCTAGAAAGAACCATAAGTGTGCATCATCTTCGTAACTTGAATGCTCGGATGATGGATGAATCTACATTTGGAATTGTATCTCGATCTAGGGTTGAAAAATTCATGACCTATGTGTGGTAATATGGATATCTGGATACCCACATGTCTAAACCACTTTTGACATATCCAAATTCCCACATCAAAATGCTAAGTCAAAGATCAAGTGGTGCCATGTCATGAGAAAGGATGTACATGGAATGACCTTTATCCT
>JASDQU010356054.1:1054-11981 GCA_032191745.1 Picea mariana
CTCAACTTGCCCTCATGACTTAGAATCTTTTGACCTTTGAAAGTTAGTCAACCTTTAGGGATATTTCCTCAGTTTATGGTTACTTTGGGAGGAAAAACAGTCTATGTCGATGTGATGGTAGTTCACGACCCCTTGGATGTTAACCTTTTCCTCGGGTGAGACTATGTCTATGTTATGAGAGCTTTCGTGTCCACTCTCTTTCAACTGATAGGTTTCCCTCATAATGGAAACATAGTAACGATCGACCAAATTTCATTCATTGACCCTCACTTGATGGTCAACCATCTATCTTCCCTGAATAGTCCATACATGCCAACGATGTCTGCCCCTCCATAGGTCAATTATGTAATGACCTTTCCCATGCGTTCAACTCCGAACGAGATGGAATCTCTCTCTTCTCCTAACTTAGATCCATGGATGATTTTAGGGGCTAAATTTCTCTTATGGGATAATTTTCCATGGTTTTTTCCCAAAAAAGATTCATTGTTCTAAAAATGATTCGCCCAAATTCTATATGATAAAATTATTTTACCTTAAAATCGCCAAAATTTTATACAAACTATATAAAATCCTTATAAATTTGAATACTTTTAGAAAAATATCGCCAAACATTATAGTTGGCATATGAAGGATTAGTTATATTCACCAAGGTTTCTACATTTTAAAATAAATTTCCATCCTTAAAATCATCCCTGCTTAGATCTGGTAGTTGACATGGTCATCTCTTCGATATGGCTATTAGAGCCAGATCTCCCTACCCTTATTGAGGTCATCGACGTGTATTCCTTGTGAAGCATTTCTCTGCCATCTAGCGAAGATCTCCTGGAAACCATGGTTGATGTTTTTCCCTTGACATGTATCCCTTCGAGAGAATTTTCCTCTTGGAAGCCATGATGAAGGAGAGGTTACAATCATATTTTTTCTTCTCTATGGAAAGATCATTAAAAAATTAAACAGAAGCTGCGAGAAAAGTTTTGCTTCTCTTTTGCAAGCTTGTTAAAAAATGAAACAAAAGATACAAGCATAGTTTCTCCTCTCTATTGCAAGCTCGTTAAAAAATGAAACAAAAATCTGGGGATTTAACCTAGAGTTACAAGCATAGTTTAATTTTGTTGCAAGCTTGTGTAAAAATGAAACCAATTCTAATCTTAGTCTTTTTTCTTTCTCGTGCTCCTAACTACATGATAATGTGACCGAGTATACTTTTATCACTTTTTTGGACTCGTAAAGTTTATATGAAAAAGGAACCCCATGGAGTTTCCTTTAAGATCTTTGCAGACTCTCTAGACATGAAAATATTTTCGAGTGATCTTACTTCCTTTCACACTCATTAAAAGGTTTAAAAGGGCATATTCCAAGTGATAGTTTCTCTCTTTTTTGGCCTCGCAAGACTAATTACAAAAAAGGAGCACTCTAATCAAGCATGATTAGAAGAGTTCTCCCATGTATTGTTTTACACTTTTTTTGGGCTTGGGAGACTAAATTTATGAAAAGGTCATCCATGGAGTCACCTTTACGTTCCTTTCAAACTCTCTAAACATGAAAAATCGTCGATTTTACCTTCTTGGGGATCATAAAACTATGCATCGAAGGACCTATGTGAGTCCAATCTCTAGGACCCATCTGGTATTGAACCCCTCCTTCATTAGGTTCCTTAAACATATGTCAAGGGACTCATCTAAAGGATGAGCTATACAAAGCATCTGTTATCCTCCTCAAGATCGTTAAAAAATAAAGGGGTACTCATCTATCTGGGTGAGGTGAAAACTGAAGGAAGTGGGTCAAGTCTTTGGAAATCCTTTATGGAAGTTATTGTCTCCCTTGAACATGGAACCTGTTTGCATCTCGTCTTATAGTTGGGTAATCCGCTTGTCTCTGAGTCATACCAATTCTATGTGTCGCCATACTTTTTCATCCAGTCAAAGAGTGCTCTTATTTTCGTCACATTAAATTCTTGGTACTCATTGAGTCAATGCTTCCAAGTCAGTTGTTGTGCCTCATCATGTTCAAGGGAATTTTCACTTAAAACCATCCATCTACAGTATTACTAGTTTCCATTTCATGTATCAGTCACATTTACTTTGTGAGGTGTCGACACCCCTTAACACCATTAAAACAGTTTTTCATGACCCCTAAGTCATATGGAAGGAGGAAAACCATCATTGTTTGGTCAAAACACACTTTTTCCTTGGAAATTTCGACCCTTTTTTTAGCATTTATGAAGACCAGCGCCCCCCTATCCATACTTTGGCTCCACACATAGCACCCCCTCTTCCACTATAGGGGATCTTATATCTAGAACCAATGCTCTGTCTATCACTAGGGGGGAGTGTTGATGTTGTTGAGAGAAAGGATGGATATTCCCCACGTTAATCTATGGACTAAATCTTTGAGATTGGGTTAGATGTTTTCGACCCTCATGCTTGGGATTCACTTGAGGATCTGATCCAAGACTTAAGGAGATATATCCTCAACCATACCCTCATTTTCTCATGGTTTTTGTGCCTCTCAAACCTATATAATGAGGGATTTCCAAGGTGAAGAGGAGGAAACTTTTAGATATCAAACTTATGATCTTGGTAGCATCGTACAAGGGTTGGATGAGGAGATATTGGGGAGTTTGTTCCAAATGCATCAATCTTGGTTTGTAAGTATTCTCTTTGGTTTCTCATTTGAATACACTTGGCCTATTTCCTTCAATCTTGTGTATTCTTGCATGTTCTTTTCTATTGTTCCTTCGATATTTGTACATGGAGTTTTTTTATCTAATATTGTAGAGTAGGAGTTATTTGTTTCTCTTTGTTACCTATTGCAGGCATCAAGTTGTGCTAAGGAGTTTGGAGATAAAGCTTGGATTGGAAGCAACAAGGAAAAACTTTGAAACAAGGTGCATCACACTCTTTCTCCTTCTCTCTTTCTCGTTGATCGAACTAAATTCAAAGGGATGTTAGTGTCCACCTGTATATTTATTTCTTGGTATTAGGGGTCTATAATCCAAGGGAAAGTTCACCTGCCCATAGGGGAATATTTCCTTAACATATCGCCAATTTCTATTACAGAAATATTCCCTTGCAGACAAGTGAACTTTACCTTAGACCCTTAATACTAAGACAAAAAGATATAGGTGGACACTAACATCCCTTTGAATTCAGTTCGATCAATCAGAAATAGAGAAGGAGAAAGAGTGTGATGCACTTTGTCTCGAAGCTTTTCCTTGATACTTCCAATCCAAGCTTGATCTCCAAACTCCTTAGCGCAACTTGATACCTGCAATAGGCAGAAAACAAAAAAAATAAGTCCTACTCTACAATATTAGATCAAACAAATTCATCTACAAAGATTGAAGGAACAATAGACAAGCACATGCAAGGATACACAATATTGAAAGAAATAGACCAAGTATATTCAAGCGAGAACCCAAAAAGAATAATTACAGAACATGATTGATGGAGTTGTAGCAGCCTCCCCAAAATCTCCTCGTCCAACCCTTGCATGATGATACCAAGATCATAAGTTTGATATCTGAAAGCTTCCTCCTCTTCACCTTGGAAATTCCTCTATATATAGGCTTGAGAGGCATAAAAACCATGAGAAAATGAGGGGTATGGTTGAGGATATGGATACTTGAGGCATGGATCAGATCCTAAAGTGAATCCCAAGCATGAGGGTTGAACAAAACTAACCCAATATCAAAGAGTTGGCCCATATATTAAGGTGGGAGAGATCCCTCCTTTCTCTCAACAACATCAGCGCCCCCCCCAGTGATATATAGAGAGTTGATCCTATATCATCTCTCCCATATAGTGGTAGAGGGGGTGTTATGTGTGCACCCAAAGTATGGATAGGGGGGCATTGGTCTTCATAAATGCTCAAAAAAGGGTTGAAAATTCCAAGGAAAAGTATGTTTTGACCAAAACATGATGGTTTTCCTCATCCCATACGACTTAGGGGCCATGAAAAATTGTTTTAATGGTTTCAAGGGGTGGTGACACCTCACAAAGTGAATGCGACACTTACCTAGGTGCATACATCACTTTGCGACACTTGCGACACTTAGGGTGCTTAACTCAAGTGTGACATTTTTATGTGTAACAAGATGAAACTTTTTGTTATGAGAAAGGATGTTATAAACTAGATGAATATGGAAAGGACATTCATTGTTTTTATTCTCACTCAAAACATGTACACCCCATTTGTAGAAAAGGTAAGGTTGGGACATTTCCTTGTGAAAATGGAAATTCAAGCTTACACTACTCTTCTGGACAAGAGAAGTAATCTTATTGGTCCTTGTCATAAAAGAATGTGGAGGTAGAAAAAATTCAAATAAAGTCAATACTAAAGATTCACCTCATTCAGAAGATCAATATCATGACTTTGGAGTGGAAGGTTTGATCAATAAAAATAATCAAATAGAAGGATCAATGGTGGATACTTATAGGAGAGATAGTCTGGATAATGATCAGTTGGAGATATACTTTTAAATTTCACATTGGAGTGCTTGAAGGGAATCAAAAGATCAGAGGGAGTATCCCTTTGCCATTGATTTCAAAGTGGGAGAAGTTATAGGGAAAGGAAGTGTAGTGTATCTAGAGAGGTAATGGGTGGGGTCGAAGGTCCCATAGTGATAATAGCGGAGGCCATTCAATGTAATGTGGAGTAGGTCCACTATATTATTAAATAAGGCCTACTATGGTAGTTAGATATATTAGTATGAACATAATGAATGTAAGAGGACTTACTAGAACATAATAATAAATTTCTTGAGAAGTGCATTCCTTCGATAAGGAATAATATATGGTGTTACCCTACCTCAAAGGTTTTGACGATTTCTTGTGTTCAATATTTGGTGAATGGTTTTGTTTATTCTTGTTGAGATTAAGGGTTATTTCTCAAGTATATTTGTAGATATATTCAAGTACTTAACATGAAGAATTCCATACATAAGGAAAGTTGCAAACAGGGGGAGTATCTAAATTGAATAAGGGTTTCCATCAATGACAAAGGGGGAGATTTTTGGAAATATTTTTTTCATTGATGTCAAAGATAGGGGGAGATTACAGATGTCCAATATAAATATTGCAAGATGGAGATTGTTGGAAACATTAGTTTTGAATTATTCATGCTTAGTTTGGATACCCTATATTTGAATACATTTTTACCCTAGATACTTAGCTCAAATGAGAGAATATGTTATATGGTTGTAAATATTATTCTAAGATCTTTCCAACGGTATATGGAATTCCCTCTAACTCCCTAGGAATGAGGAGATATGAATTTTTTCATCTGACAACCCAACCAGAAAATTTAGATAGGCTCAGCGAATTGTTATAGGTCGAACCTGCAAGTGAGGAAAGAAATACTATAAATACAGGATAGATGTGTGCATTTGTAGTGAAACCAAGAAAGGTGTAAATCTTGAGGTGCACAAAAGTGGTCTGAGAAGCGCTAAAGGATCCGGGGTGTATTTTTGGGATCTAAAGGTGTGCAAGAGAAGTTTGAGGAGTTTTCTTGGGATTTTCTTGTTCTTAAGGTGTGCTATGAAGGAATGAAGGTCTATGATGCTAAAATTTGCATTGTTTTGAGGTTGTGATGTTGCAATGTGTGTTGTATTGAGGTTGTGATGTTGTAGTCTAGGATCATATTATGGGAATGATGTTATGAGGCTTTCCAAGGAATGAAGGCTACATGTGACTAGGGTTTGAAGGATTGTCTGTGGAATGAAGAATGCAAGTGAAGTCAAAAGTACTTTGTGTATGAATATCTTGGATTGGTGTCTACACATATCTCATTGAGATGGTGCTCAGGTGAGGGGATTGGTGTCTCCAGCAAATTGGTTCTTGCATATATTGTAACAATAAGTTAGTGCCTACTGTTACGAGGAAAATATCTCTATGGCTAGGGTGAACCACAACAGATGGAAATGACTACAAAAATCAACTCTATTCCAACAATATGATATATAAACCAATGTGCAAGGGAGATAAGAAATATTCCTACATCGTCCAAATGTTCGATGATGCCCACCGTTTAGAAATTTGACCCAAAGCTATATACCTGCAACAAGTTCTCAACAAACAAGAAAAAACAAGCATATGGTGGCAATATAAAAGGTCAGCACATTAGATAGCACAATCCATCAATATACATAACAAATATGCCCATGGATAATAATTCATATATTTTCAAGACATCAATTGGACGGGAAGAGAGTATTTCTATTAATAAATGATCAACAGAAGTGAAAATATTACAAACTTTCGTGTCGGCACAGTTTGGAACCGAGAAACTAAGTTCCTTCCAGTTAGGCCTCGACCGCTTCAATCCTCCACCAAGAAATCTCATATAAGGGAGATAATGAGGTTCTCCATCAAATAAGGGAAGAGCTTGGGGGTTGAACACTATGTTCAGACTTAAAGGAAAAAGGGATGCAGACTCAATATGAAGTAAATAATTTCTTCTGAGTAACTTTGCTCTCAAAGTTAAATTCTTTCTTCTTTACCACAACTCAGAATTGGCTTCTTTATAGCCTTAAAAATGAAACTGAAGGGTCGAGTCAGAGAATTTCCAGTATATGGAAGTCCAAGGATCAAATATCCCCTATCATCACATGGAAACCTGACATTTATTTTGATTTTTTAGCACAAATTTCGATGTACGCGGTTGTAGTGGAGCAACCTGCGTATACGCTTGTTGTATAGGGTGCATACAAGTGGAAAAAATTATATTTTTGCTTCTGGATTATAGTAACAGGGAAGACAAGTCTGCATAGGAAAATGGAATAAGGCCCTCTCTTCAAGATTGCATAGGGTGAGGAAAATATTTCTCTAACAGATGCCCCCTAATGTGTGAGGTTAGAGGAGTATCTGCGATGGCCAAAATACATTATAAATAACCCAGAAGTGGATTGGTAGGGGACCAGATGGACGAACTCAATTACTCATTACATTCTCCACTGACTTTGCATACATGGATGCCAAAAATACACTGCAGATCCATGTGAAAATATACCAAACAAGTGTATGTGGCCATGAATAGGAAAATACAAATGTGGTTACATGCCAATAGTTTTCATAGTCACGAACAAGGCCCAGTAGTGCCAGTCTCAAAACCAATATGAAGATTTATGTATACCATGGAGTACAATCTGATCTCCCATGATCATTGAAGTCATATAGGTACTGGTCAATAAAAAGGAAGCAACAACTCAGGAAATCTGCGACCACATAATGATGTCTTCAAGTCTTCTACATAGTCCGCCAAAGGTGCAAGTCTACATCATATGAATAAAGGAGTTGAGTTTGAACATAATGAGACAATGTTTGATTATCGTTCATTGATGTATATCGTTAACAAATTTGAGATAGCTTACCAATAATGAAAGTATTTATCAAGGCATCGAGTACATTCTTACAAGTGGGAATAGAGGAGTCGATGTCGAACACCTGAAGAATCCATCAATCAGGAGACATTGATGTATTCCCAACTATCGATGGCAAGAGAGCCTTCCACTGATGACTGTAATCCTCAAGGTACTCATAAGAATCTAGGTCCCGTCTCCATAATAAATGGGTTGAATTCAATGGAAAGAGACCCACTGAAAGGAGAGCATTAAGGAATCTCTCATCAGTCAGCATGAGGTACAAAGCAGGAGCTTCATGATTTGGTGGAAATCGGATGAAGAACATGTTCACAAACCAACAAACCTATGCATCTTTCGCATGTTCCAACTGCAAGCGGTACATGAAAAAGACCCTCTAAATAACAACCAATGATGAAAAATGATGACAAATGCGAGAAGACCACCAATAAGGCTAATGAAATCCAAGACACTGCACGAAACCCAATGTGTGAATATATGCCTTTCCATCAAACACAAGGGAAACCACACAGTCAACGACCAATAATGAAATGTCGACTGTTGGGTTCAAGGTTACCTACCAATGATGAAAGTAGGGACAGGGTGCATGATAGGACTACAGTATCGTGTGATTCTAAGAAAAACTGAGGGTATGCCTGTCATGCAAAGCCAAGAGTTCTGATGAGTGGCTGATGCAGGTTGATAGACTTCCTTTCAACAAGAGCATGAGACATATGGAGGACTCTGACAACATAGACCCAATGAAGAAACCATGAGATGCAAGAGGCATTAATGAAATTCTCTGTAGGGACTGGAAGAGTAACCAGTTGGTAGAGTAGACTCTGTAACGAGCTCACCTTCCTAAGGCCATGCTAATCCAAAAATTATGATGAATGGACTCAAATAAATTTGTGCTTTGTTCAAAGGTGACATGACTATTGTCGATACAAGATAATACTCCCTTCCCTCCCGTCCTTTTTTGTTTTTCATAGACAAATAAATTCTATGATACAAAGGAGGAAATGAGTGTCGCAAGTAAGAAAAACTAGTTCCAGCAGTGGAACGTACCTATTCTCAATGTAGGGAAGTCCATGCGGGAGATGGACACTTGAGGGAATGTTTCCTCCTAGGTATAGGGTGTCAAATTGCGAAGGGTATAAACAAGTCTATGCTTGGTTGAGGATGAAAAACTGTTGAGGAAAACGGTTTATAGCACAAAGAACGAACCAACTATAGGCTCAATACTACAAGTAGGGGCATGAGATGAAATCACAACATAATGCCAAAAAATGTCATTTTTTATGCCTTTTAGTCTACTTGCTGTGAAAAAGGGATAAACATGTGACAAATAGACTTTTCAAAACCAATTTTACGAGTGTGAAAGAGACAAGTTCACTTGGAAATATTTTCACTTTTTGATAATGCGTTGGAAAAGAGATTAACTAAAACTCATGAGCTTTCGAATCCAATTTAATGAGTGTGAAAGGGACAAATCACTCGACAATATTTTCCCTTTTTAGACGAGTCGAAAAAGAGCTTAAATTAAACTCATTGGGAGATTCTAGGCGGCAAGTCATGGGGGAAGCCAAGGCTCCCATGCAGATCTTCTGTGGAAAGTCAGTATCTTAAGAATGGCTGACATAAGCTTGGGAAAACCCAAATATCTCCAAATCGAGGAGGATAAAACACTAACAAAGTATATAGTCTCTGTGATAGACCAGATAATGTCTCTTACCAGAAAATACATAGGTGGGGGCATGGGATACTCCACAGGACTATCCCAGTCAAAGGTGATCTCCTCAAAACCAAGAGGGAGAGGACTTGGTGAAAGAAAATCTCTCTCTCATTCATAAGGTGCAGGGTCAGGAATGATAACGACATGATTGAAGGATTCATCGCCCTTCATAAAGAGAGCAAGAGTGACCAGAGATGGGACTGGTATGACTATTTCTTCAATTCTAGGTTGAAGAGGATGCATGGAAATAAGGATAGGGGACACATCACCCTCGATAACGGGGGTGAGTTCAGGAGAGGATTGCAGCAATGGTATCACCATGTCAATCAAAGGAGGACCAAGGTGTGGGGAAACCATAGATGCCTTAGAATATGAAGGGCCCTTAGGTGAGCCCCATGCTTTTGGTATCTCAACAGTAGCTAGACACAACCAAGTAAGGTGATCTCCTTCATAAGTCTTGCAAAGAAACTTAGACTTACATATGAGATGTTTGGGCTTCTCGATGACCCCAATGCTATTCTCAATGGTTGGTGACATACTCTCGACATGATAGGAAGAAATGGGAGAGTCATTTTCTATATGATGTACGGAGGTTGGAGATGTGATATCTATATGACTCATGGTGATTAGAGTGGTTCCCCTAGAATGAGTAGTAGTGGTCGGGTGTGAATTGTCAATAGAACTTGCATAAGTAGTTGACCCATCCCCAACATAACTGGTAGAGGTTGGTGATGGAGCTCCAGTATGACTAATAGTGACTGGACTGGCGGTAATTTTTGGCATCTGATGCCAAGGTCCAAGGAAATATTGACTTTGAAACATTGTAGGCCAGGAGGGATCTTGGTTTACCCCCTGTCCCTGCCTAGAAAGGTAGTATCCCCCATTTAATTGATTCAGGGAAGTTTGAACGGGCATCATCATCGAAGTCTGTGAAGAGGTAGAAGTATGATAAGGACTATTCGAGTGAGGATATATGTTTCCCCATTGTGAAGGGGTTCCATAAAGAGGGTAGCACGAACTATGAAATTGATTCTCTCTGTATGAAACACTCGGGGATACATGAGGACTCGCCATGGAAAAAGTGTTCGAAGGAACTGACATGGCAGATGGAGGATACATGGATGGAGTGTAATAAGTAGAATAAATTCCCATCTGAGTATTGGCTCCTGAAAGAGCATAACTAGGATTGGATTCGTAAGAGGGGAGGTTCCAACTTCCCATCGTAAAAGCAGGTTGAGGGACATGACTCATATCAAATGAAGACATAGGCATTGAGGCCATGGTGCCCCCAGATCCAATGCTAGGATTCATATAATTGGACCAGGGAGAGGATTGCAAAGGTGAAGACATATCTATGGGATAATGACTAGAGACCCAAGGTGCAGACTGAGTACCATAGTTCTGCATACCATTATAAAAAATGGAAGGACCCGTCCCCATGAAAAGAGTAGGAATCATAGGATAGGTAGCGATGAATGAAGGAGTCAAAGGAACTCTAATATCCATGATAAAGAGAACTCAATATAAACTCTTAAGTCCAACTAGTAATCAAAGAGGACACCAAAGTCAAACAGCCAATATGCATGCAAACAGGGTAAAGTGGTTGAGTGGCCTCCCTCCCTAAAGAAGGTATGTCTTGCCCAAGAGGGTCTTGAGATTCCCTGCTAAAGATCAGAGGTAAAAGAATCAGTTATAAGGGCTGTTGTAGGAAAATCTACCTACGGACAAGTAGATCGACATCTAGGGCTTGACCTTAACCCTAGACAGAAAAGTGCTTAACGTGGACACTGAATTTCTTTCAAATCTATATAAACTAATACATGAGAAGGAAGGAT
>JASDQU010356059.1:7309-20151 GCA_032191745.1 Picea mariana
TTTCCTTTTGAAAATGAAAGTCCGAATGTATATGCATCTTAAGCTATCTAGAGTATAAAAAAACTAGCTTATACTCTTTCCTATTTTGACTTCTGTGAGGTGGGGTTGGAAAACCCAGACCTCCTATATATAACCCTAAGCTAAGAAAATTGATAAGCATGAGAAATACTAAACAAAGGGGTTGTCCTTATCCTCGAGCACCTTACGTGGATGCATTTCCACTGTCAAGACATCCATACTCGTCAATTTGGATGCCAGTAGGTTTACTTTGTAGTCAAGAATCTAGAGTTGAGCTTGAATTTCATCAAGTTGGAGCATAGTCTCTTGTTTCTCCTCATTACGGTCCACAAGGAAATGACCCAACAAAAATTACATATGCCAATAAATCTCCATGGTATTCAAGTATTGGGAGGTTCAGGAGTGAGTATTGTTAGTATCCAAAATCCACAAAGTGACTGCGTTGATCACCTCCTCATCTACTACAAAGTGTTTGAGCACTTGAACATTTGCCTTTGCTAAATCAATCTCAACTTGGATGTTTGGAGTGTGAGACTAGTAAGACTCAATAGAGTCTTCTGCAACTGAGACAATTCTAGAACAATATATTCCATGGGATTTGTGCTGGGAGCTTCCTTGTGCTCAATGAGAACAACCTTCATGTGCCATAGGAAAGGGGGAGTTGAACCAGGGAGTTAGGAAGCTAAGGGACCAAATGGAAAGAGTCAAAGAAGGGGTATGGTCAAGAAGAGGTGGAGGATAAGAGTGAGACCAAATCCAAATGAACAAGGGGAAGAAACAATAGTCCATCAAGCCGACAATCAACCTTTGGAGAGCTCCATAACGCTTGAAGTTAAGGCTAGTAAATGGCTTGATGGAAAAATTCATGATGAGAGGTGATTGTCTGATACAAAAAGAATGACATAGTGGATCACGATGTCAGTGCATCTTCATTCTGTTACCCCTCTAGATGTTCCAGGTTGTTGTTGGAATGATGTTGAGGCACCCTAGGGGATAAGAATCAAGAGGAATCTTAAATCCAAATTTGTAGTAAAATATTTATGCAATGTTTGGGAAGTTTTTCCTTATGTCTCTCTCTTAAAACTAAAGGACCTCAAAAAACCTTCAGTTCAATTGACAAATGTTCTCAAATATTAGAGGAATTTTTCCATMAGTGTTTCAGACATAGAAGCTTCAAAGGGAGATGAAATGGTGAATTAGAGGAATGAACAAAATAAGCATACAAGGTACTACAAAGAATGAATCTTGTAGYCTAGGTGAAATGAATAGTGTGTTGAGCAATGAAGAATTTCACAGCTCTAACAGGTGTATATAGATCAATAAAACATGTTTCAAATAGTTAACATCTTCATACATATAAATACATTGAGGTACCCTCTACATATCATTCAAATGCATATATAAATGATAATAAATTGTCATACATTCATAGGAAATCACTTTTATATCATAACTAAAAATCACATAGTAACATTGAATATGGTGAATAGCCTGTTGTCTGAGCTTTAATAAATCATATCTAATACAAGAGAAGAAAAAATGGGAGGATATTCTTTTCTAGAACACAAGTACTATAAAAAGGAAATACATATTGAAACTTAAACGCAAGGGATGAATCTCTGGTGTTTGCTACATTTATCAACTGAATGTGCTCAAGGTTTCAGTGGTTGAGCAGCTCTAGTTGCAAGAAATTCCTTAACTCCCAAAATTGACAACCTTGATAATGGGTGTCTACACTCTCTTTTATTCCTCTTTCTCATGCCCTAAACCGCTTCTTGAAACCACTTCTAGCTTCTTGATTCATGAATGGTTTCTCCCTAGTAAAAATTAACCTTACCTTTACCTGGGTGAAATTCTATTATGAACAGGTCGTGGGATAGTTGGAAAATTGCCAGCCAAAATATACATCATGCTTGGTCCCTGAAGAGATCCCTGTAATCATTTCTCTTGTTGTTGGGTTCTTGAGATCAAATTTGCATAGGCGTGAGATCACGCAACTCAATAGTCGTCGGATCTATCATATGTAGGTGATCATGACCATTGATCGGAGGGGTTTCAATCAGAGCGATCAAGGTTTTCCAAGGAACAAAACTCAGCAGTCATCAGATCAACATTTATCAAATATGGACCGTTGATCAGAGTTACACCCATCAGAGAGATCAAGATATGGAATTACACCCATCAGAGAGATCAAGATATGGAATTACACCCATCAGAGAGATCAAGATATGGAATTACACCCATCAGAGAGATCTTATTCATGAGGACATATTCATGAAAGATACTCAGTTGATGCATATAATAATGGAATTCTACTAAATGGTGAGCCAGATTATCATTATCAGCTTCTCTGAATATAGGAAGATAGTCTTCCTAGACTCTTATACCAGGCACATGATTAGGAAATCCAAGAATATTTGAAAAATCTAGTGGAGAAAACCTTGAAGCTACTATATCAATGCTTGATMTTGCCATTAAATCATAGTAGATTCTCCAGTGGGATTACAATGGATATGGGAGTAACAKGATTTTCAAGAAAGGTCAAATGGAAGAGAATACTTCTTGAAAAWTTTATAAAGAAGGATTCAGGAGGTCAATCAAAGGCTCTCGTGTATACTTTCAAGAAGAAATTGAATCTTTAGGTATATCAKCCATATTTATAGATTCAACACTTTGATGAAAAATAAAAGGAAATATTTGAGATAAGGGTTACCTGAATAAGGAGAGATATGACGTTCTCTAACATTTCTCTAGGTCACCATATTTTCTTGATATGAATATATCAAAACCTGATTTGAATCAGGGAGGATTCTAGTGTGTCTTATGGAAAAGGTCATGTTTTCCTTTTGTGGAGTCTCCGGGTGAAAGATTAACAACCAAAGTCCTGAGGTGTGTTCATCATCAAGTCTCAAAGCTTACAATGTCGTATCCCCGGGGAATATTTATTCAACTTACGTACCCAACAACGGTGCCATTTCGGATGTTATCCCTTGAGATGTTCCAAGTTGTTGTTAGAATGATGTCGAGGCACCCAAGGGGATAAGAATCAGGATGAATCTTAAAGCCATAATTGTAGTAAAATATTTATGCAATGTTTGGGAATTTTTTCCCTCCCTCTCTCTCTCTCTCTCTCTCTCTCTCTCTTAAAAATAAAGGACCTCAAACAACCTTCAGTTCAGCTGAAAAATGTTCTCAACTATCAGAGGCATTTGTCCATGAGTGTTTTAGATAGAGAAGCTTCAAAGGGAGATGAAATGGTGAATTAGAGGAATGAAAAAAATAAGCATACAAGGCATTGCAAAGAATGAATCATGTAACCTAAGTGAAATAAATAACATGTTGAGTAATGAATAATTCAACAACTCTAAAAAGTGTATATATATCAATAAAACATGCCTCAAATAGTTAACATATTCATACGTCTAATTACATGGAGGTGACCTTTTCATATTGTTAGCGCTCTGTAATTTTCCCAAGGCTGTGATGGCAGTCACAGAGGCAACATCAAAACCACTTCGAGTCTTGGATCTAGCCCTCCAAGACTCAGAGAGGGATCTCTCTTTTCGATTTAACTTGGTTTGGAATAGAATAGATATCAGGCTAGCTATGAAAGTGTGGGGTTGGGGTTTTTAAATGGTTGTTTTGGAACAACAAGGAGGGCCATTGGGCAAATGGGGTTTGCGCTTAAATATGTGATTCATTCTCAGATCTAGACAAAGCTCTTATACAGGGCAAGGTAGTGGAAAAGTTGGATCGAATTTAAGTTTTCATGGTGTTGATTTGAGGAAGAACTAGGGGAGGAAAAAAGCCAAGCAGAGGAGTAGCTAAGAATTCCTTAACTAAGATTTTTGGAAGAAAAACATAAAGACTATCACAAGGTCAAATGCAAAGTATTTTGCCAATAAATTCTGCTCTGTCACTATCTTTTGACAGTAAGAATTGAAAACAAGTGAAAGATGACAGGAAAAATACATGACAGAGAAACGAAAATGCCACTAACACCTCCGCACAAGAATCCTGTAAAAAACATGTCTATTACTAATCAATCATTTCATGATTACAGAAAGGTTTTCTAGAATGGCAAAACCCACTGTCAAACCCACAGAACCTCACAGGTCGAACCCCTGTTTTGTCTTTTACATGTGTATAAATAAGAAATATATCTCAGTCCTCTAACACTTGAGCTCATAACTATTCTTTCTAAAAATAGAAAAGTAGTTACAAAAGTTTCGACACCTATAGACTGTCTCAAAAACAAACAAAAATACAAACCAAAAGGAAGGTTAAAATTGGTAACTGCTGCTTGAACATCTGGCATATTGGAGGCTGTTTAAGATTTGCTGGCGAATAGATTTTAACATCATCAAAACAAATGAATGCAGAATTCGTTGAATGCTTGAGGTTGTTGGAGATTTTCTTCCAGTTGGAGGATCGGTGCTCTAACCGCTGCCATGTGTTCCCTGTAAATGAATTCCCTGTTTGCCATAAAAGACGGATCGGTTTTTTGTGAAAAAGGGGTCCGAACAGATGTGGTTTTCTCTTCAACACTGACACCTGGGAAAAAACTGAAAGAAATTATTGTAGATGGGCATGTGATGGACGAAAACCTCCTTCGGTTTTTCCAAATTCACCCCCAGTCGGCCGTAACATCTCCCGCAAAATCAGGACTGTAACAGAAAAGAAGAAATCTGGAAAAAAGAGCCTCGAAGATGGATTCAATTATCTCTACTCGTAGCTCCATTGCAAAAAATGAGAGAGGTTTTTGTTCTTCATCCCGTTCTGAGAAAAAACCTCTCTCGTAATTTTAAAATCCATCTTCGTTTTCCCAAAATCTGTTTTGAAAGAAGACATGGTGAAACAGGCAAAACATGGCAAAAATATGAAAAAAGCGGTTTTTATTTATTTATTTATTTATTTTTTTTTTTGTGAAGGCGGTATTCCGGACCCCCCCTGAGGTGGTAAGCAGTTTTTTTTGGGGGGGGGGTGTCCACTGGAATAGGAAGGTGCCACGTGGATGGGGGGTGGTATTGAAAAACCATTATTCCGGACCCCCCCCCTCTTGTTAAAGTCCGAATGGTGAGGGGGGGTCCGGAATTTTTGTCGTTCGTTGATTTTATTTAAAGTGAATATTATGTGGACGTGAAGTTTTATAAGATGCGTGGAGGCAGGGTGTGGGTAGACTTAGGGTAAAACTTTTTAGTTTTAGTTTTTGTTATTTTTTTTAATATGTGTTATACTTTTTGTTTTATTACGTGCTTTGTTTATGTTTATGTATTTTGATATGTATTTTGTATTTTGTTTTTTTTTATGTATTTGTTTTATTACATATGTTTATATTTTGTTTTATTTTGTTTTATAATGTTTTGTGTTTTTATAATGTTTTGTTTTATTTCTAATTTGTTTATTATATGTTTTAATGTTTTAATATATATTTATTATATTTTGTTTTTATTTTTTAATTGTTTTATTTAATCTAAAACTAACCTAGTTACTAACTTAGATTTTTAACTTAACTAATAATTAATTAATTATTAACTAGTTATTTATTAATTAGTTTAACCTATCCTAACTATACTAACATTACTTATTTAATCTAACTAACTTTATTGTTATTTTTGTTCATCCTAAGTCTGATTATTCATGGATGGGTGACGGGCGAGAGGTAGTCAATGGGGCAACAAGACAAGGGAGTGAGGGCGCAGCATGGATGAAGGATGCAGCAGGGTGATGGGGGATCAAGTGAAAAGAATGGAGGGAAGAAAACGGGATCAACCGAGCCAGACTTCGTTATCATGAGAGAAACGCCAAATCAACAGTCGAAGAATCGAGTTGCCTATAATTATAGGACCCCAACACATATCATTCAAATGCACAAATAAATGATACGAAATGGTCATACATTAAGAGGAAATCACTTATGTATCATAACTAAACATTTCACAATAACACTGAATATGGTGAATAGCCTATTGTCTGAGCTTTAATAAATAAGATCTAATACAAGAGAAGAAAAAATGGGAGGATATGCATTAGTAGAACACATGTATTGTAAAAATGAATTACAGACTGAAATGTAAACGTAGGGGATGAATCTATGGTTCTTGTTGCATTTATCAACTGACTGTGCTCAAGGTTTTTGTGGTCGAGCAACTCTGGTTTCAAGAAACTATTTAAATCCCCAAAGTGTCGACCTTGACAATGGGATATTGCACTCTCTTTTATTTCTCTTTCTCATGCCCTATCCGCTTCTTGAAACCACTTCTAGCTTCTTGATTCATGGATGGTTTCTCCCTGGTAAAATTCAACTTACCTTTACTTGGGTGAAATTCTATTAAGAACAGGTCATGGGACAACTGGAAACTTGCTAGCCAAAATATACATCATGCTCGTTCCATGAAGAGATACATGTAATATCTTATCTTGTTGTTGGGTGCTCGGAATCAAATCTGAATAGGTTTGAGATCACGTGACTCAGCAACCGTCGAATCTATCATTTGCAGGTGATCGCGACCATTGATCGAAGGGGTTTCAATCAGAGAGATCAAGGTTTTCCAAGGTGAAAAAACAAGCAGTCGTCATATCAACATTTATCAAATATGGACCGTTTATCGGAGTTACACCCATCAGAGAGATCGATATATGGGCTTCAATAGAACTCCGACAAAGGAACTCCAAGGCTGCATCTTGATCGTTGATCTCGTGTTGCAGACAAGATCGGATCTAGATCATTGATCACAATTGCCCCATCGGAGTGCTGCAGGATCCGTCTCAAACGAGACTCTGAAAAGAGGAATGTGACATAAATATTGACCATCAATTTGAAGTTGCACAGGAAGGTCTGAAAACGCATCAGCGTTGCCAATCTAGCTGTGGAAAAAAAGAAAAAAATGGCTAAGGAAAAACTCATCATGCTGATGTCATTTTGAACACGTGGAAGATTTATATTGGTCCACGCTGGAACTAAGGTGGAAGGGAGACATCACATGTGTCACCTATTTTGATATGCTTTGGGGTGACTTTGGCGGGTTCCACCTATCCATGTGGCAACCTCGCGTTGGATCTAATAGTACCTCATTGGAAGGCTAACGTAATATCTTGTCGGGGGATGAAAAAGGGCATCAAAGAATATTTCTTCCTCGATACCTTTAGAGCTTACCATTTGTCATTCAAAATATTAGGGGTGTTTTACCACTCTAAAATGAGGGTATCAAGGAATATTCACTGAGATCATGGTCGTCCATTTGAGCTCTAATGATCATTGAGGGTCGTTAATCTTGTCGTGGCGAAAGTAAAATTTGGCTAAGGAAAAGGTCGTCATGTTGACGTCATCCTGGACACATGGTGAATTTATACTGGCCCATGATGGCACTGACGTGGAAGACAGGTAGGACATGTGTCACCCATTTTTGAGATATTGACCTATGTATGTTTGGGTTTCACAAGTCTACATGGCATGCTCTTATTGGCTCTGACAGTACTTCATTGGCATACTGATGTGACCTTTGATCGAGAGCCTTTAACGCTCAAGATCAAATCTGGACCATCGATCTTCTTATGGGCACCACTGATGGAGAAATGAGGTATGGGTCATCCATCAGAGGTGGTTGTTGGCACAGGGGCAGACCCAGGGTTCAACGCTACAACATCGCACCAACAAAACCCCAACTACCGGTTGTTTCGGCAACACCTGTGAAGCAGATGAAGTCTCACTCAAGGTAGAGGCAGGGGTGGTTGTAGGACTCAATTGTCTGCAACCTTAGCTGGGACACAGATCTGTGATTATAATACTTAATAGAGCACTTTAACATCAACAATTCATCAATATTCAACCAATAACTATTGCACAGATAGAACAAAGCATCACATCATTCACTCAAATTTGATGTATTTAAGCACTTCATCATAAACAGGCAGGTTGTATCTAGCAGATCAAGCACTAAGCACCTTCATATAGGCCAGATCTAACATTATTACACATCATTAGCACAAAGAATCAACAAATTTATCTATCTCTATCAAAGCACTTAGCAAGAGAAGTTATAAACACATCAAGACAAGCACAAAGCGGAACAACACAGTGTTTACGTGGTTCACCCCCACCCTGGGGCTACATCCACCAACTCTTCTTATTTATTGTCTTCAATCAATTGGTTACAAGCACAGATCCTCGAAACCCTACTTCGCTTAGGATAGGAGATCTGTGCACCTCGCTAGATCCTCCTTCCTTGCATTATAGCACAAAGCACTTCACAGCCTGTTACAATACCTTGCACCTAGCTCTGTAAGTCTCTCCCAGTATTCACAAAGCATCTACAAACCATACTTGGACTTAGCACTAATCTTATTAGCCTCACATCACATAGATCCCTTTTTTTTCTTCTTTTCTTACATATCCTAGACATCTATTTATACATTACAAAATAGGCCTAAACATGGGTAAACCCATGGGCTGACATCCCATGCCCGTTACATAATCCCAAAAACCCAAAAAGGACCCAAAAAAGGGGTCGAGATCTGTGATCTCCGCTTCATCTTGTGCTCCTCCTTCGACAGGCTGTCGAAGTCCAAAAATAGGTCAAACTTGACCAGATCCCTCCAAACTTGGTCAAGGGCCAATAGACCCCCAACACTCACCTGTGACTCATCCTGAGTCACCCTGATGTAGGAAGTTCTACTTCGAACACTTCGATCTTGGCTCGAAATGATTCAACTTGCTATTGTGATACAAGCTCTTGTTCAACAAACTCTTGAATGACTGCATCATTCATAGGTCATTCCAGGCATTGTTCTGTTGCGGTGCTAACCTGCTCCAGTTCTTCTCCCCGGATCTCGACCTTTAAGAACAATTGGTAAGCCTTGTCTTGTATAGGTCGGAGTCTCTGAGTTACTTCCATAACTCTTCTTTGGATAGCATGGATCCGCTGTTGGGTGGTTCGCTACTCTTGAGATATCTTCATTCTCTCCACAACTGTCAAGGCTTTCAGCTGTTCCTGTAGTGTTTCTGTGTGTTGCTTCGCTTCCTGGAGCTGCGACTCCAGTGCTTGCAACTCTAGGTTCTCAGTAAGTTTCTCATATATTTGGGCACTTTGATCAACAAATTTCTTGCATTCTAAGGTAAGGGCCTTTAGCTTTTAAACTGTGCTCCTGGAAGTTTCTTCTCTTTGGTCCTTTACTTCCTATGGGGTCTCGGGCACAATGAGTAGTTCTAGGTGTGCACTGCGTTTCTCTAGCTACTGGATAACTTCTTCAAGTTGCGCTACTTGCTTCGTGACTTGATCCTTTGCCTTTAATTCTATGAGAGTCACAGAGTGCAGTGCACTGTTGACCGCTTCCTTCACTTTGAGTTTCTCAACGAGCAATTGTTCCTTGCCTTGCTGCAGTTGTGCATTTTCTTCATCGAATTTCGCTTGGAGAGCACTCTTTTCCTGTTCGGCAGCTCGACATTGTTCTACAAGAACTCCGTGTACTTGTACCAAAGCCTGGGTGGCTTGCGTTGTTTCCTCTTGTGCTCATCGAAGGCGAGCTTCAACTGTATCAACGAGCCAATGGAGTTAGGTTGGCTCATATCCCGGTTCCGGTGTTCCCAGTGGTAGAGGCACAGTGGAGACTGCGCGACTGGACTGTAGTGTCTGATGCACCCCTTGGAGTTCGACCTCAATTCTATTGTACATATCCTCCTTCTTAGCTTATTGCTTCTCTTCTATCTTCAGCAAAGCATCGTTCAAGGCTGCTATGATGAAATTGAAATCATCAGAGGTGAGGACGGTCTGCATCTTAGTCATAGGGGCTTTTGATCTCTTCCAGGAGGAATGTTTTAGGGGGGAAACCTTCCATTTCTTCAAGGGGTCCTCCTCATCTATAGGGGGTGTTACTTTGCCTTTCCTTTTTTCATCTTCTGTGCCATCTATCTCTTCGCCATCACCTCCTTGCTCTGGTGACATTGAAGCAGTCTTCACCGAGGCACTACTTAAATCTTTTACTTCGTCAGTCTTCTTTGTTTTGCTTGGTCTGGGTGTATCCTGCGTAGCTTTTGGGACGTCGATGTCAGATACCTATATAGGGTCAGCTGGAATAAGGAGGTCAGCAGACCATTCCTTAGTAATCTCCTCTAAGTCCTCCTTCGTCAGCTTATAGTAGGATTGATTTTGTTTCTTGTTCTCGTCAGCTCGTGCTGTGATATAAATGAAATGTCGATCAACGTTGAACTTCATCCAAGGCTTGAATTAGTGTATAGTGTTCGGCGTCATGCGAGGCTTGGACTGTATGGCTATCTTCAGTTGATTATAGTATGTATGGAACACGACATTTCACTACCATTGCTTATTCATGTCACTTGAGTACCACAATGTACTGAACTTCACGGCCAATGGTTCGAAAGGCTCGATGTCTGGGAAGGTCGCACCTTCCGACATCTCCCAGGCAATGAAAGCGATCAGGATCAAGAGCCAGTTGAAATGGAATTCATATGCTTGATCTTGTGCTTCTCTGCAGTCAAGTTCCAACTAGTTCACTAGGCACTTTGCCCAATTCATTTGTAGGCCCTCCATGCACTTCCTTGTGAGGTCGACTACAAAACCAATCACTTGGGTGGGTTGGTTCTTGCGTACTAACTTCCCTGCAATCAACTGAAAGGTGAGGTGTATTGCGCCATTCTGAATAGAGGCTACCTTGTAGCCTCGCATTCCCTTCTCGACATCGCCATAAGTTTCCTTGATCCTTTGTGAGAGAGCGCAGTTCATGGATTTTTGAGGACATAAATCCTGTGGGTTGGGTCCTTGCATACTCAAACCCATGATTCGATTGATCAAGGTCAGATCAACTGTAATATGGTGGTTTAGCCACAAATATCTGCCATGGTAACAGGACAACAACATCTTGACACATGCATTCACCTCTTGGTGTCTTCCGAAGTGGGGAATTTTCATGACGTTGAGTAGGGTGGATTGCGTGAGGTTATGGGTCCATGCTTGGGGAATTACCTTTGAGATTTTCCCTTTTGTTCTAGTCATATACTTATGTGGGGCTAACATGTTGTAAACTTTGCGATCTCCGAGGTTGAAGTCGCTAAACTTCAACGATGCGATCTTATCTTAGTATGCTCGCACTGTGCATATCCCCTTTGGGAGGTATGCAATGACCAAGGTGTACTCGAAATCTCTAGGTACGTTGTCACGGCTTACAACACTGCTTAAAGGTGGTATATAGGTGGGTAAGATAGTCCAGATCAGTTTAGCATTCGAAATCTCTAGGTACGTTGTCACGGTTTACAACACTGCTTAAAGGTGGTATATAGGTGGGTAAGATAGTCCAGATCAGTTTAGCATTCACTAAGTCATCTCTGTGCTTAGTTCACTTCTCATCGAACAACCGGGATAGTCCTACGCCGCGAGAAGTGGATGGAGAGGCTGGCATTCCTCTCATGGATGATGCTTGTATACCTGTAGACATCGACATGACTCTTTCAATCATGAGGTTGATCAAAACTTCCTCAACAACTTTTTCTGCAGCGCTCAACTCGTCTGACATACACTCTCGGGGTTAACAATCTCAAGTTCGAGGGGTATCTTAGACACAGTAATGAGATAGAGAGCAGAATCATGATGATCATTGTATAAAATCAACTTAGTCTGCAAGCTCAAATTCACAATTGGAAAAATTGTTCTTGGTGCGTGGCGCGGTGGGATAAATAGGTAACTCGACAACGAGTCGCTTGCAATGGGTATGAGGCCTTCATTAACTTGGTTCTGTCCATTATGGCATGGTCCCAACAGTTAGATGGAGAGTTGGATGGCCATAAATGGCTTTCTATTCATTCAAATCATTGATCCAACGGTTATAATGTCCCCAACGACTATATTGCTTTGCCATGGCAAAGTGCCATGTGTCGTTGTTTTGATATCCTAGCGAAGCCCCAATTTTGCAATTTTTCCTTCTGCGAGGTTCCCTCTGGAGCCTTCTGCAAATTATCGATCTTGGCTCTCTTCTTACTTAACTTTCTATCCTTCTTTCCAGTGAGCTTCATCTCAGTATTCCTTTTTCCATTTTGATTTTTGTCTTCTTTTGACCTAGTCACTTCGCGTTATTGAGATTCTTCCCTAGGGTTCCCGGATAATACTTCTTCTTTGTCTGGGATAGGTACTTCAATATTCTGTGGATCCTCTAGTGTTCTTGCAACTTCGACATCTGGGTCTCTAGTGTTAAAAAGCTTCGATCTGTTCTGATGTTCTTCGACCAAGTGTGCGATCCTTCTAGTCATGAAATATTTTAATTCTTTCTTCTTCTGCTCCAAAACTTCTTCTTCTTCCTTTCATCTGGCTCGATCTCTGTCAATCCAAGGTTTTCTGAATAACATGGTAAATGGGGTGTTTTCCTCGATAAATTTAATAATCTCAAAATCTTCTTCTGCCAAAGTTTCATTAGCAGTCATAGGTATCTAAGCGAGCCTTCCACATAGGTTTATCAACTTTCCTCTGAATAACCCTATTCCTCCTAATGAAGGAATCATAGCAGGCTTTCCTAAAAGTTCCCAAGTTCTTTCTGTCATAATATTCACCTGTGTTTCCTCATCCAGAACACAGTCAACATCGAAGTCTCCTATTCTTGCCTCAAGGCATTCTTTTTCTTTAAAGATCTTCGATAATCTGACATGTCGGTGGTCATTCAGGGTTTCGTTTATTTGTAGCAATACTTTCTTTGATTATTTCTGGGGTTCTGCTATTTCTGGATCTAGCTTAGGGTTTTCTTTATTCAGATTCATTCCTTCCATCTTAGCAATCATTCTAGGGAAATCCAACACTTCATGGTCCATAGCTTTACAACAAAGA
>JASDQU010356060.1:0-11981 GCA_032191745.1 Picea mariana
CAATGGTTAAGTACAAGAGTGATGTAAAATATCATGCAAAACAAATTAAACGTGTAGTAATGAGAAAGGACGTTATGTACCTTGGAATGATCAAGTGGAATGATAATATAAGTCTAAATACAGGTGATAAAGGGTATAACAATGGCAAAAAATATGGGCAAAAAGGGTACAATATATGGTTCTAACACCCACATTGACTGCACATATATTCTCTACACAGATTCTCTTTTGTAGTTCCCTCTGACATGGTCACTGTGCGAGCTAGGGTGTACAAATTAAGTTCCTTCTCATAGGCTTCCTTTGTTGCAGCTAGCTCTTGCTTGTAGGCTTCCAGTTCAGATTTTAGGAACTCATTTTCTTGTAAGATAGAGGCCATTGTTGGTTCTGGTTAAGGGGTGACTGGTTCTTGTGTAGCAGTCACAGCCGCACTAGCTAGTTCTTGTGGAGCAGCTACATGATCGACAACTGCTTCTTTTGTTTCAGCTTCTTGATGCAAAGAATGTAATGTTGCATCACCCTGGACCTCTGATTCCTGTATCTCAGTATCAATATCAGCAGCTGGTTCTTGTGTTTCAGCTATAGTTGGTTCTTGTGTGACAGCTATAGCTGGTTCTTGTGTTTCAGCTACTGAATGAGTAGCTGGTTCTTGTGTTTCAACTACTTGATGAGTAGCTAGTTTTTGTGTTTCAGCTACTAAATGGGTAGCTGGTTCTTGTGTTTTAGCTACTTGATGAGTAGTTGGTTCTTGTGTTTCAGCTACTAAATGGGTAGCTAGTTCTTGTGTTTCAGCTACTTGATGAGTAGCTAGTTCTTGTGTTTCAGCTACTAAATTTGAAACAGATGATGTTGCAACCCACTAGGTCTTTGGTTATTGTGTTTCAGTGCCCATGGGTGGAATAGGCAAGGATTTCAACATTTGGGAGGTTGGAGGTGTACAGGGTATTAGACGGATGGGTTGGGGGTTTAGGGAAGTGGCAGTAGTGGCTGCCCTTGTTGAGTCCCTTGTTCGTTTTCTTTGTAAAAAGGGTGAAAAGAAAAGAATTTGCTTTCATTTATGTGGGGGATTTTCCTCAATGATGGGACAAGGAGAATTGTCTGGTTCAGAATCATCACTAAGAATATGAAGGGCAGGAGTGGATGATTCTGGTAAAATGTGGGGTGGGCTTGGGTTAATTGGATTGATTGGGTTTGTAGGCAGACTGTTAGGTATTTTTGGAGAATTTGGAGGGTTTTGTGGTTGTTGTTCTTAAAGATTTTTGGGAATTTCGGTAGCTTCTTGGGGATCTATGGGTGGGTTGTTTAGTGTAGGGTTTTGTTGGGAAAAACCATTTTGGATAAGAAGTTGAACGATACGGTGATGGGTGAGTGAAAGGGTGGGAGCTTTAGCCTTTTTATAGTAGTGCGGCATATTTTTAAGACAATCGAGCAGATAATAAGGAATGTTCACCAATCTAGCATGTCGTAAATGAGACAACAGGACAAAATCGTGCTGGTAAACTACCTGGTATCGGCCTTCGCAGGTAAGGTAGTGTTTGACGAATTTTGAAACTTCCGACCATGGAGGCGGCAACGAGCTGAGTCGGACACCCTGGCCTTTAGGTTCAATTTGTTCCCCTGGCAAGAGGAAATCCTGCTGGGCATTCAGAATGATATGTTTGCGGCTGAACAAGAAAATGCCATTGGTAGGGAGACTCAAAACCTGTGCTATATCCTCTTATGTAACTGAAATATGAACCCCTTGAACAATGGAATGATCTTCCTGGAGATTTCGAGCAAATTGCAAAACCTATTGTTGATCAAACCCCTGGAGTCTCTGAAAATAACCGAGCCATCCTGCCTGCAGAAAAATTTGATAGGCTTCTGGATAAAGTTCTAACAGGGCTGTCGTGGCAGGTTCGTACCGTATAATAGAGCCTCCCATAGATAACATCTCAGTAACATACACCATCAAAAAGTCGAGTAACAACTTCTGTGCAGAGTGAGTTTTTCGGGTGAAGGCATGGAAATGGTAGTGAAACAAATGAAAGGATGGTAAAAAGGAATGACGGTGGTTGATACGTGTGAAATGATGGTATAAAAGTTCGATATTTCCTCCCCCCCCTTCAAGTGTGTCTAATAATTATTTTGCATGAGTGGAAATAATGAGTTGGAATCTTCTCATTAACTATAGCTTAATTGTATTTACATAAAATTTACATACCTCGCCTTTACCTTTTGATTCGTACTTCAAACAAAATATAATGCTTATCCATAATAGTTCTGTAGTGGTCGTGGTAGAGACTTTTGATTTGTTAGATGAATTGTATCAAGGATTTGCTGACTGCAAGGACAAAATGTAGTATGAGAGCGCAAAAGCTTATTGATAGAAAATGCCAAAAAGTTGGTGTTTCAGTCGTAGGAAGAACAAAGAAATGTTTGTTGAAGAGTGATGTTGCAGAATACTGCTGAAGAAGTGGTGTTTCAGACATAGAAAGAAGGGAGAAACAATTGTTGAATGGTGTTGTTTCGTCAATGGGAAAATGTGAAGAATTGTTGAATAGTAGTGTTTCGGCAATGGGAAAATGGCGAAAAGTTGTTGACAATGGTGTTTCAGAAATGGGAGAATATGAAGAATTGTAGAACAATGGAGTTTCGGCAATGGAAAAATGGTGAAAGGTTGCTGACAGTGGTGTTTCAGCAGTGGGGGAAAATGTGGAAGATTACGGAACAGTGGTGTTTCAGCGATGAGGAAAAAGGATGTGAAAAATTGTTGAACAATGGTGTTTCAGCAATGGGAGAAAGTCAAAAGGTTGCTGAACAGTGGTGTTTCAGCAATGGAGAAATAGCAAAAAGTTGTTGAACGGTGGTGTTTCAACAATGGGAAAGCTTGCCTCTTCTTGAGTTAGCATCGTACTTTCTTAGTAGGCCTGTGCTTTGATCGGGAATCTGCAAAAATCGATTGTAACATGGTATTTCTTGATAGGGATTATTAGTAAACGAAATCTAGTCTAATACTAAATAAATTGAATTAAAAAGAATTAATTGCAACGAGGGGTAGAAGCCCCTTCTAAAAAGAGGTAATGAGAGTCTACCACACATGTGGCCTTAAAATATTCTTTGGAAATAGGGCACTGGTACAAACAGAGCCGATGACCATTTACAAGTAACGGTGTTTTAGAGTCATCGATTGTAAGGAGCCTTACTGTTCCATTGGGGAAAATAGTGTCTACTTCGTAAGGTCCAAGCCATCTTGTACGTAGTTTTCCTTGAAATTCTTTGAACCGAGATTCATACAGTAGGGCCCAGTTACCTTTTTGGAATTGCTTATGCTTGATAGTTTTTTCATGCCATTTTGATCTTTGCTATTGAATCATAGTTGTCTGATGAATGGAATCTAGTCCTTTTTCATCCAATTCATTAAGCTACTATAACCTGGTTGTTTGTGCATCGGTCAAATCAAGGTTGACAAATAAAGCAGTCCTTAAGGTCTTGATTTCAAATTCCACAGGAAAGACAACACTTTTTCCATAAACTAATTCATAGGGAGAGAATCCTATAGTATTTCTCCAGGTAGTTCTGTAGGCCCATAATGCTTCAGGGAGTCTGTGAGACCAATCCTTTCTGTTTTCCTTCACTGTTTTTGTGAGAATGGCTTCTATTACTTTATTTGTGATTTCCACCTGTCCATTGTCTTGGGGGTGGTATGCTGTAGTCATTCTATGTTGAATATGATATTTTTGAAGGGTGGCTTTAAAACCATGAGAAGTGAAAGGAGGTCCTCCATCTGTAATTGATTCTCTTGGCACTCCAAATCTGATGAAGATGTCTTCAAATAAGAAATCTACAACTGCTTCTTCGGTCGCTCTATGGACTGCTTCTTCGGTCGATCAGTATGGACAAGAAACACCATAAGAAACTCAGTAGTGCTTCCTGAAAAGAAACACCATAAGGGGTAAAATCATCCATAAAAATTTCTATAGAGTCATTAAGCATATCAGAAATGATTCCTATAACTACTCTTTGAAAGGTTGCCGGTGCATTACATAGTCCAAATGGGAGAACTCTATAAGCAAAGGTTCCCCAAGGGCTAGTAAAAGTGGTTTTATCTTGATCTTGAGGTGCAATTTTGATCTGATTATACCCACTGAAACCATCTAAAAATGAGAAAAATTTCTTCCCTGACAAACTGTCTAACACCTGATCAATGAATGATAATGGAAAGTGATCTTTTTGAGTTGCTTTATTTAAGGCTCTATAGTCCACACATACTCTCCATTTTCCATTTTTTTTAGGAACTATTACCAACGGGGACACCCATTCACTGTCTGATATAGGATATATAAACCTTGCATTGAGCAATTTTTGAAATTCTTCTTTAAGGATTTCTCTTAAATTAGGGTTCATTCGTCATTGAGATTGGCAGATCGGTCGACAATATTCCTTGATATATATACGATGAGTACATAATTTAGGCGAGATTCCTTTCATGTCTATATAGTCCCAAGCGAATGCTTCTTTATGTTCAAGAAGTAACTTCATTAATTGTTGTGTTTCAGCATCTGTCAGATTGGGGTCTATGTTCAGTGTTTTGCCAGGTTCAATTTCTACTAGTATGCTTTTAGAAGAGATGGTGGCAGATGTTTGAGGTGGGTTCTCAGAGTCAAGGTTTTCCTGATTATCTGACTCCAAAAGTGCAGCTAGCTGGTTGTGAGTTTCTGGAGTCATGGAGGAGGGTTCACAAATAAAATTATTAATTACTTCATCGTCGGTGGCGTCTTTAAGGCTTAAAGCTTGTCCAATAGTCAAGATGGGTTGAGTAAGTTGATCATCAAAGTCTACCCATACAGAATTATCATTATTAATCAGGGGTTTAGCGTGAGGGTAGAGGGTAAGATGTTTAGTCTCGTAACCATTGGAAATTTTCATTGAACCTGATCTGCAGCTGATAAAGGCATCTACTGTGGCTAGCCAAGGCCTGCCCAAAATTAAAGGGTGGCCCCCCAACTTTGTTTTAGGTTGTAATACCACAAAGTCAACTGGATAATTCCATGATTCCACTGAGATAATTAGATCTTCAATGAGTCCCTCCGGTTTGATTATGGAGCGGTCAACTATTTCTAGGATAGTTGGGGTGTCTCTGATTTCATTCTATAGTTGTAACAGTTGTGAGGTTTCCAGAGTCATGATATTGATAGCAGCACCTAAGTCTACCAGGACTCGAGGGATTATCGTTTTTCCAATTTGTACTGAGATGGTAGGGTGGCCAGGATCACCATATTTAACTGGGGGAACTTTACCTAACATTAGTGCAGACAATTCACCCATAACATGGACTGTGAGGGGATCCTTAATTTTCCTACCAGGTTTCTTAACACAGATGTCTTGCATAGTCCTGGCATAAATTGGTACATCTCGGAGTGCTTGTAATAGAGTAATTTTGACATAAAGATTTTGTAATTCCCCTATAAGGTTGAAAGCAGGTGGCTTAGGCATTTTAGTCAAAGATAAATGATCAAGAAATGGTGGTTTTGTTGTTTCAGTAGTGTTGTTAGAGGATGATTGTACCTCTTCAGGTACATCATGCTCTTTTGTTTCCTCTTTATCAGAAGAGGTAACATCGGCTATGGTAGGTTATACTATTCTCCCAGATCGTAAATGAATATCGTTGCAATGTACGGGGAGAAGAGAAAATGTAGACTGGTTATGAATATCAATGCACTGCAAAGCTTTATTATTGGGGTTAGGGTTAGGTTGTATAGGTAGCTGGGGTCTCATCATTTGATTGTTTGGTGGAGTACCTGATGGTAAGGAGAGTGGTTGCAGAAATTGTGATTGAGGTAATTGATTTGGGAAGGGGGGTTGTTGTCCTCTCCAATTTGGATTAAATTTGTTCTAATATGGTTGTTGTTGTGGAGGCCAAGGAGTCCACATTGATGGATCAACAAAGGGTGGGTTAGTTTTTTGCATGGGTGGTTAATTCATTTGATTTAGATATTGCATTTGATTATAGGGAGGGTAACTCATTTGATTGAAAGAAGGATAGTTATTCCAATGATTAGAAGATGTAAATGGCATGTTAGGATTCATACCTTGTCCCTGCGGTTTCCATTGCCTTCTCTGTGTCAACAGATAGACAGCTTCAGCTTCTTCATCAGTTGGTTGTAATGCTACCTTGATTCCTGGTAAAGATGGGCATTGTTGAGTTTCATGATATTTATCACAGATGGTGCAGATTGTCTTTTTGTCCAATGGACATTCCCTTTGTGGGTGCTTGTCTCTGCATTTACAACAAAATATGGACAGGGCTGCTTCTGCTTCTGCTTGCTTCTTTTGAATCTGTAGGGTGTCAATTTGTGAGGAAAAAGAGCTTAACATTTTAGTTTTAAAACCTTCAAGTAAATTACCTATTTCGGCTCTTGTTGCTCCTCCACTGGCTGATTTTTGGACTCTTGAAAATGTGGTGTCCCTGCTATTTGATCTATTTCTTGAAGATCCTCTTGAACATCTTTTACAAAGGTTAACAATTTCATCGTATGATTCCTTAGATATGTCCCCTTTTCCAAGCATATTCATCATATATAGATAGTCATCCCTTACTCCTTTTAATAATATGGTTTTAAGAATATCTTTACTTACATTGGGTTGACTGGATCTTTGTAGATTATACTGTAGCCTTTCTACAAAGTCCTCCAGATTTTCATCCTCTTTCTGCATCATCTTAAATAGTTCCTCCATTTTTTCTCTTGTTCGGAAATAGTCCTGGTATTTATTCAATAATTTCTATTTCATTTGGTCCCATGTTGTGATTACATGGCCTCCAAGACTCACGAACCATCTTAGTGCATTTCCTTTCAATGTTGTTGGAAATAGTTTTAATTTTTGAGCATTGGAAATGTAATCATAACTTCTGCATAATATATCAAACTCAAAAAGGAATTCATCAGGATCCTCTGAAGACAAACCATGAAAGTTAGGTAGTGCTGAGAGTGGAATCTTCTTCATGGGGGATACCCCTCTAGGAAGATCACCAATAGGAAATCCTAATGTGGAAAAAGAGTTTTCATCATTTACCTCTCCTTCAGGACCTGCCTGTTCTTTATGATGCAATTCTTCATTGTACTCATCCATGTTTTCTTTTGTCTTCTCCCCTACTGTAATTGCTCTGTCCTCAATGTTTCCTACTGGTTTCTCGACTGTCTCAGGACTCCAAAATTCTTTCCCTGTCTCAAAGTTTGCTTGAAATGAAGGTTGGGATTTTTGTTTCTGAGAGTTTGGTCGTTGAGCAGCAGATTCAGACTTTGATATAATCTCATCAATATAAGTCTTTCTTCCTCCTCTTCCTCTGCCCCTACTACCTGTAGGGTTAGTGTCTTTGGGGTCTCTACATCCTCTCATGCAATCTTTGTATCTGAAAAATCATAAGTGCTTTTGAAATCTATAATTACCTTCCCCGGCAATGGCGCCAAAATGTTGGTCACTATAATCGCTTATTTAACTAAGCAATCAAGTGCTACATAAATTGTCAACCCAGGGAAGTCTGTTTATTTCAAAGGTAATCATGTACTATATATGCTCAATCTCAAAAGAAACCTAGAGTTGTAGTAAAAACATATTAATCACACTTTGCCTTGAACAAACTGAAGTTCTAACTTGAATTACAGGAAAGCAATCTACCTATTGCAGAGTTCAATGTTTAAAGAAATAATTGTCTAAAGAATCATGGATTACATTAAGAAAATAACAACTTGGAAAATAAATATTTCAAGACACTGCAAAAGGAAATACCAACTATTCTATAACCAGCGAACAGGACCCTATTCCCAAAGCAGGAATCTTCAACACCTGTTTCCGATCGCCACACTTTTATGAACTCATTGCTAATTGAAATGATTGACACACACTGAAGACTAACTACCTCCTAACAAAGAACAGGACCCTATTCCCCAAGCAGGAATCTTTAGCACCTGTTTCCGACTAGTACACTTTCATAAACTCATTACTAATTGAAATGATTGACATGTACTGAAGGCTAACTATCTCTAACAGAGAACAAGACCCTATTCCCCAAGTGGGAATCTTCAACACTTTTCCTTGATTATCAGGCTTTCATAAATTCACCAAACATGATTGCTAACTAGAATGATTAATAGTTACCCAAGCATGAATCATATGAAAACAATGTAACAATCAGTAAAGTATAGTTTCAGCAAGACAGAGTTCAGTAAAGTAGTGCTTCAGCAAAACCGAGTTCAATAAAGTGGTGTTTCAACAAAACAAAATTTAATCAAGGCATGAATAGAAATAACACTAACACACTATAAAGCTAATGGGTGAATCTTGTGAAGAAGGTGGGCCCTCCCTTCTCACAAGATTCCCCTGAAATGAAAGGGACTAGAGAGAAATGCTCAGAACAGTCTTTTATTCATCTGTCAACTGTATCATATTACAATCTGAAGTAAAACACGTCCTTCTCTGTAAAACCCTTTCTTAGTAAAAACAGAAGGTCCTCTCTAATGATGATTTCCTCTTATTTAAAGAGGAGAATCCCCTCGATAAAATTTGATCATCAAATTACATTTTCACATCTGAATCCTATTCTTAGTCAGATCCGATTTCTATACCAGAATAGGGTATCCTAGTCTCCCGTAATAGAACACTATTACAAGTGTTGAGTGAGGTGTTGCTGTTGCGGCTAGAGTAACAACTTCTTTATTTGTCTTCTTGTTACTGCTGTTGTATGTTGTTTCAACATCGCAAATCGTGGGCTGTTTTAGCCATGAGATTTGCGTTCTGACTATTTCAGCAACTTGGTCTTAGGCAACAACGATGGTTAATGCTAGCTCAAGGTGTGGCTGTTGTGGTCAATGTAACAGTTTTGTGTTGTTGTTTCAGCATCATAGACCGCGGACTGTGTAAGAACTTCTTCCGTGTGAGTTGTTGTTTCAACATCGTTGACCACGGACTGTGTAACAGCTTCTTCTATGTGAGTTGTTGTTTCAGCATCGTTGACCATGGAGAGTGTAGCAGTTGTTGTTTCAGCATCATAGACCATAGAGAGTGTAACATATTCTCTTGTGTGAGTTATTGTTTCAGCATCGTAGTCCACAGATGGTTTCAGCCACAGGGTTTGCATGCTTTAACTATTTCAGCAATAGGCCTCAATGCTAATCTGCAGTTTGTTTCAGCACTTATACATTTCTGATCAATGGTTAAGTACGAGAGTAATGTAAAATTATATGCAAAACAAATTAAACATATAGTAAAGAGAAGAGACGTTGTATACCTTTGGAAAGATAGGGTAAAGTGATAATGTGAGTTTAAATGTGAGTGAAGCAAGGGTGTAATGGTGGCAAAAAGTGTGTGCAAAAAGGTACATTGTAGGGTCCTAACAATGACCTCAGGTGAACCAACAGTGAGGCCTTAGAATTTATATTGGTGGCCTTCTTGGTCGAATTGCATGGTTAAGTTCTTAAAATCCATGAGAATGGGACCCAAAGTCCTTAGCTAGCCTGCACCCAACAAAATGTCACAACTGCCCATGTCAATAGAAAACATATGGGATTTTAGGTGGTAGTCATTGATTTGTAGACGCACATTTTAACAGCGCTCGCCACATTTCATAGAACCACCATTGGCAATCATGATTTGGAAATTGTTGGCAGCATGGATGTAGCAATGGGTTTCTTGGGCAATGCGGCGATGAATAAAATTGTGGGTACTGCCACTATCAACCTGAATGATGACCTTTCGATGATTGATGTAACTGATTAACTTGAGGGTTTGGGGGGCAGAGAAGCCGGTGAGGGCATTGAGGGAAATGATCGGTTCCACTTTGGGAGGGTCAGAGGGAGGGTTTATGTCAGTGATTTCTAGTGACTCGGGCACAAGGGGGGTTTCAACATCCTCTTCCGAAATATCCTCAAAGATGGCCATAAAAAGATTTTGTTCCTTGCATTTGTGGCTCGAGAAATATTTTTCATCACAATTATAACAAATGCCTTTGAGTTGGTGTTCAACCATTTCAGCCCTGGTCAATTTTTGGATCTTTAATGGGGCAGAGGGAGAAGTGGGGTTTACTGGTTTAGGGCGAGGGATAAAGGAAGGCTTACGGTTTTGAGAGGAAACAATTTGTTGTGCTTCTTTATCTTTTTTAGTATCCTCCACCCAACTCGCAGGTCGAGCCATGAGGACATGGGCCTAAATCTCCTCCTTGAGGCCACTGATAAAACACTCTCAAAAGAAAGCATCAGTCATGCCCTCTGTTCGAAAATCCAAGCACTCAAATGCAGCTATGAAGTCTTCAACTATTCATGATTGTTTCAATTTTGTCAAACGGCCCAAATGGTTGGTGTCAGTGTCAAAGAATTCATAAATCTCAGTCACAAATTGGGTCCAAGCAATATACCCTTGATGGGAAGTTTTTCTCCATTGCCACCATTGCCAACGTTCTTGATCTAGATGGAGAACACCATACTGAAGTTTGGCCAAGTCATCTGTAATGTTGTAGAGAGAGAAATAATGTTCCATTTGGGTGACCCAACCAGTGGGGTCTGAGCCATCAAATTTGGGTACATCCACCTGCGGAAGGCATATGTCCTGTTGAAAGTGATGGGGCTGAAAAGTATGGGAATGGGAAGATTTTTCACCTTCAGTCTTTGTATGTGTGTCAGGAAAAGGGTCATCGGTATAGATCGTTAGTTTGGTGCAGAGTGATGCAAAGACAGATTCAATATGGGTGGTCAGTTCTTGTTTGACTTCATCCATTGCGGACTACACAGATGCATTTATGGTGGTATTGATGGATGTATCTCGGGAGGCAATAGTAGCACTAAGTTGTTGCACTTCTTTTTGGGTCTCAAGGAAACTAGATTCCAAGGTGTTGAAGCGCGAATCCAGTTCTTGGCTATGGGTATGGGCCATGAGGATGGGTGAACTGAAAAGGGAGCGGGCGGGGTCAGAAATTTTTGCAGAAAAATGATATGGATGAATGTGATAAGGGAGAAGAGATGAATCTAATGGAATAGGTCTCAAATAATGGTGAAAAAATTTCCATATATATATATATATATATATTTTAATAGCTGCGGGGTTATACTTCGGTCTGAAGAATGCTACAGTGCTGAAATCCCCAAATTCTTAACCAGAAAGAAATGTGTATTTACTTGGCAGCCCGAACACAGTTGCGCGGCAATAGATCTGGTTGGTTTAATTTGTTTATGTTTATGTTCCCCAAGGGTTAGGTATTCAAGAGTTCTATAGACAAGGGTTTTCCTTGTGCTATAGCTCTCTGATATACGTGCAGGGCCCAACAGTAGTACTCAGCCCAATATCTCAGGGCACTAATTAAGGAGAATAGACCATACCCTTAATCATACTACCTGACTACCTAAGTACTAGAGAGTATCTTCCCGAGTGTTGTTCTCAGTGACACTATAGCAGTCCGACAGTTGATAGGTTTATCTAAAGAGGGCTTCAGGAAATCTAGATCGATTCGTACACATGTGTTGTCTAATGCGCTACCACTCGAAGGGGTACCAACAAGGGTTACAAGGGTGTCCAACAGATGTGCGCTTAAGAACCACTTGTATTTCCTGCATGTATGAATCCCTCAATCATGGGTTTATGCACCTAATGACAGGTCTCTGTGGCTTAAAGATGCCGGAATATGTCTCTACCTTGAAAAAAAAATTCCCACAATTTCTGCTAAGGAAAGTGCTCTGATACGACTTGTAAGATACCAAATATAACAAACACACAGAATAGAAATAAAATGCTAGAAATGGTAGAATAACAGTAATATAACTAGCATAATCTCAACAATAACATAAAAATAATATGAGAACAACAACTGAAATAACACTTTGATTTAGAAAGAAATGTTCACAGGCCTCTTCAAGGGGGCAACCTCCAGTCGAGAAGCGCTCTATTACAATAATCTCCAAGCTAGGTTTTTCATACCCTCGACCCTTATTTATACTAAATATGTCTATTAAGAGAAGCAT
>JASDQU010356061.1:0-11261 GCA_032191745.1 Picea mariana
GCAATTTGTACCTTTTGTGTATGTGGCACATTATGGAGATCAAAGAATTGCTCCATATGAAGTATCCATGTGATTGGGTCCTTGCCATCAAACTTCCTCATATCAATCTTAGGAACGTGGTTGGTCTTCAAACCAAAGTTGGAGTTTCTCCATTCTTGATTCACCTTCCTTGTGTTTTCATCATGAATTTCATGCGATGCATTTTCACTTTTGGGTGTCTTCTCTATTACAAAATTTCTCAATACTTCCATGATCTCCCCTTTTAATCCATCCATCTTAGATTCCATTGAATCCATCTTAGTATCCAATTGAGTTTTCATTGAATTCATCTTAGTATCCAACTGAGATTCCATTGAATCCATCTTCTTTTGTAGTTCATTTATGTCCCTACGCATTTCTTCACCTTCATCAAAAGTCCAATTAGGATTTTTTGGAGGCTTATTTGGTGTAGAAGGTCCCTTTTTTGGTGGCATGTTGGCCAAATATCACTTTTGAGTCTTGATTTTGAGGTGATTCTGCTAGACAATATTTATTCTGTTCTATCTCCCAAGTTTCGGCCCTTTTGGATATGAAACTTTATTTTAGGTAGTTCTCTGATATTTCTTCTCTGCAATGCCACATGTCTGATCAAAATTGGATGTGCCAAGTGGAATTTACAGTAACTTCCTCACAACTTGCCAATTTTTGGCCTTTCCAGGAGATCTCACTTGTATAGAATGCCCCTCACAAAATAATCGATATCAAATTCTAAAACTCACACCAAAAATACTACAAACTGTCCATGATCCAATGCAACCAGTCCCACTCAATGTGGATACTCTAGCAAGAAGTTATGCTTGTTTTACCTGGAACACCTTCTTGAAGCTAGTCAATAGGACTAGTCAGATACCCTATCTTACACAAGGTGTATCTAAAAATTTAAGATGACCCAGAAGCTGAAATTTTTACCATAGGTACCTTACTAATTTCTGTAAATGGCCTCCGGAGGATAGGGTATGAAACATTACATAAAGTTTTTTATAGCGAAAATTCCACAATGACTCATTTCAGGATGATTCCAGAACCCTATCTTGTATAGGTTGTATATCCGAAAGTATAAATATTCAGGAGATGAATTTTGAACCCAAGGTACCTTGATCCGTCTAATAAATACCCTCCAAGAGGTTACTTCTGAAACGTTGTAGAAAAAAATTTATAGTAAAAATTCCATGGTTTCTCAGATGTAGTAGAGAAACCCCAAGACCTTGAGCTCTGATACCATATGTTAAGAACCAAACATCAATATAGCATATAAAAACCTCAGGAAAAGTACTCAACGCCTTGAAAAAGAGATAATTTCATATAATAATCCTCTTTGAGAGGGCAACCTCCTTTTACCCCACTTAAATGTTCAAGTACAAGATGATTCAAAATGAAAATGTCTCCTTGGTATATATAGGAGACTAGTAGGTATAATTACAAATAATGGCCTAAAGCCGACATAATTAAAATAACATTACTAATCTAAATTACAACTAATGGCCTAAAGCCAACATAAATAAAATATCATTACTAATCTAATATGCCCCAATTAAGGGGTAATGAGCCAATATTAGGGCTTAACAACAATAATATATCATCACGAAAGTAGGAATTTCCATACTCACAATACAAATGACTCAAATCATAAATACCGACATGCAAATATCCATGTCAAGTAAGACAGGTCATGGCCACCAAACATACACTTTGTATCCATGCCATTATGACTCAAATTTGAACATAGCCACCAAAACTACATTGTGGATCCATGCCATTATGACTCAAATTTGAACATAGCCACGAGACATACATTGTGGATCTATGCAATAGTACAATCTGAATATACTCTAGCGCAACTTGAATCTGTCATAAAAGATTCAGGGTCTTCATCCCCATCACTCTATAGTATGAATCTAACCATGTGAATACATGTGTTGAAGTTGAACATGGTAGAAACCACTTGATTATCGGTAATTAATGAATATCATTAACAAGTGAGAGGGAAATCACCATTAATGTCAATGACTCCCAAGGTACTCTAGTAAAATCCAATGAATGTAAATTAATGAGATGAAATCGAACACTCGACGGAATCTCTCGATAAAGGGTCAGTAATGAAAACCCACTATCGAAAGCGAGGAAACGTGCCACTGAGGCATGCAAGTTCCAAGGTACCAATTAGTTTCTAGGTCTAATTCCTGGATAATGAGTTGAAGTTGAAAGGAAAATAATTGTCACAGGAGGGCCTTAATGTATACCCCATCAATGAAACGAAACAGGTAACAATATTTGAAGTAGATCAAAGTAACAAATAATTTTGGATTGACTCAGGGAGGGTCAACACAATAGAAGGCTTAAGGAATGCAGAAATGGCTAACGCAATAGAAGGCTTTCCAGGTTGAAATTCTCTTTGAACATATTGACGTACAAAAATTATCTTGGTAACACTGACTCAACAACAGGGATCACATACCAAAATGTAATATTATAAAGGATTATGATCAAGAGACAAGTGGATTTTCCAACCTAGACACAAAGCAAGTTAAAGGGTGTCATGTTCAAAAGAGACTCTTCCATAAAATACATGTTTAGATANTCTTTATCTTTACAAAATCTTGAGGAGGATAACATATGATTGAAATGTAAGCTAATCCTTTAGATGAGTCCCTTGGAGCATGTTTAACGAACCCTAGGAAGGAGTGGCTCGGTCCCATATGGGCCTTTCAATGTTTGTTTTACGAGTCCAAAGAAAGTAAACTCACGGTTTTTTCATGTTTAGAGAGTTTGAAAAACACTTAAAGAGAACTCCATAAGGTCATTTTTCGTAAGTTAGTCTGATGAGATAGAAAAAGAGATAAACTATCGCTCAACAGACGTTTTCTCAAATATTTTTACGATCGTGAAAAGAACAAGGTCGCTCGACAATATTTTCATGTTTAGAGAGTCTGAAAAGAGTTTAAAGGGAACTTCAGTGGGTTCTTTTTTCATATAACCTTTACGAGTCTAAAAAATTAATAAAACTTTACTCGGTTACATTCTCAGGTATTTATGAGCATGAGAAAGAACAAAGACTGAGCTTAGGATTTTTTTCATTTTTACGCAAGCTTAAAACAAAACAAAACTATGCTTGGGATACATTTTATTTTTACACAAGCTTAAAACTAAACAAAACTATGCTTGGACCTGGTTTCATTTTTACACAAGCTTGAACCAGAGGAAACTATGTTTGAGGTAGGTGGTTTCATTTTTACACAAGCTTGAACCATAGAAAACTATGCTTGGACATGGTTTCATTTTTACACAAGCTTGAACCAGAGGAAACTATGCTTGCAACTTCCCAACACAGAATCCAGGGATGGTTGGTACTTATCCCCTAGATTAATAGGCTAGCGACTTAACTTCAACATGAAGTCCAAAGGTTTAAAGCATTAGAATTTCCCCCTAATCTTCATTTTGTCCAATAGCATAGGCGGAGGAAAGGAAGCTTCAAATAATATACATAACAAAGTACTTGACTCAATCAAAGAGGGGGAAAATCTATTTCATTTTTTAACAAGCTTGCCATAGAGAAGAAAAAATATGCTTGAGAATCTAGGTTCAATCCCTGGACCTCTGTTTCATTTTTAACAAGCTTGAAACATAAACAAGAACTATGCTCGTAAGATTTGTTTCATTTTTTTATGAGGTTTCTACAGAGACAAAAAAACTATCCTCGCAACTTATGTTTCATTTTTTAACGAGGTTGTCACTGAGACAAAAAAAATATCCTCAAGGTTGGTTTCATTTTTAATGAGCTTGAAATCAGAAAACCATGCTCAAGGCTAGTTTCATTTTTTAATGAGCTTGAAATCAAAAAACCATGCTCAAGGCTGGTTTCATTTTTTAATGAGCTTGAAATAAAAAAAACATGCTCAAATATTCTCTCTTTGATCACGGCTTCCAAGAGGACAGTGTTATGGAAGGACACCATGTCAAGGGACAAAACTCAGTCATGGCCTCCAAGAGATATTCACTTGACGGAAGAAACATACTATGGAAGGAACACATGTTGAGGGTTGTTGGCCCTTGACCAAGTTTTGAAGATCCTTGGTCACTTTTGACCCCTTTTTAGTACTTCTATAGGTTGTCAAAGGCGGAGCGCAAGTCGAAGTAGAGATCACGGGATCTTGACCCCCTTTTAGGTATTTTTGGGTTTTGGGCTTATGTATTGGGTATGGGGATGTCGGCCCATGGGTTTACCCATGTCTAGGCCCTTTTGTAATGTATAAATAGATGTCTAGGCAATGTAAGAGAAGACAATATGTGCATATGTGTGATGTTGTGATAAGTGAAAGTGATAGTTATAAATGCTTTGTGCATGCTGAGTTGGACACTGGCAGAACTAAGTGCAAGTGGATGTAAGAAGCTTGTGTAGATTGTAAGAGGGATTTGTGTTGTAACCTATCTCGAGGAAGGAGGATCTGGAAAAGTGTGCATAGATATCCTGTCCTATGCGGAGTAGGATCTTGTGCCTCTGTGCATGTAGATGATTGATAGAAGGCAATAAAGAGAAGAAGAGTTGGCAGGCGTAGCCCCAAGCTGGGGGTGAACCACGTATATCCTATGTTATGGTTGCTTTGTGAATTATGGTTGTTTTATTGCTCATATGATTTATGCTTAGTACAGTAATGTATGTTTAGATGTATCTGATATGATATCTTAGTGCTTGGTGATGTGAATGAGTACCAGATCTAGTCTATTTTGATGTGCTTAGTGCTTGAATGTGTTGGATCTTGTTGAATACTGCACTGCTATGTAATTAAGGTTTATCTGTGTTGTATACAAAGGATAGATACTAAGGAATGATAACTGCTAAATGCTCTATTAAGGTATTGTAATCACAAATCTATGTCCTAACTAGGTTGCAGATATCTGAGTCCTGCAACCACCCCTGCCTCTACCTCGGGTGAGACTTCATCTTCTTCTTAGGTGTTTCCGAAAGGGTTGGTAGTTAGGGTTTTTTTGGTGCATTTTTGAAGCGTTGAACCTTGGGTCTACCCCTGTGCCAACAAGATCCACAATAAGGGTAAGGAGGTCAGGCTCCAATAGCCCTACCGAAGAGATCACCATGTCAACTACCAGATCCAAGTCATAATATATTGAGCTTATAGTGAGAGGCTCATCTGCATCGACAACTGAAGGAAAGAGAGAAAACGCCACATCATTGACCTGTGGCAGGGGCGATACCATCTGCGTATACAAACCATCTAGGGAGGTCATTGATTTGATGGTCAACTTAGGGCCAACGAATGAAAGTTGATCAATAGTCACCACTCTTCCATCGTGAGGGAAATATATCACACGAAAAAGAGTGGACACAATAGATTTCATGGCATAGACATAATATCTCCCAAGGAGTAAATCGAAATCCAAGGTGTCATGGACTACCATGACGTCAATAATGATAGTTTTCCCTCCCAAAGTTATGGGAAATTGAGGAAGGATCCCTAAAGGTTGACTAGTTCTTCTATTGAAATCCAACAGATTCTGTGTAACTGACACAAGCTGAGGATAACCCAAATCTTTCCAAGAAATAGAGGAAAAAATATTAATGGACGAACCTTTGTCTATCAGTGTCTAAGGAACATCTTGACCAAAAACCTGTACTATAATATTGAAAGAAATGTGAGAGGGAAGATGAGGTCCAGTTAGCACACCCCATTCAAAAAGTATTTCCTCATTACTTGGAGGGGATTCCATGGGAGAAGGAGGAATGCCCCCCAACATGGTAGATTTTGTATCAATGAGAAAAACATGGGCAGTATCAAGTTTACTCTCTAACGAGAGAGTAGGATCAACCGATGACGAGATCGGATCGACCACTTGAGTTTCACTCTCCAAGGGGAGAATGGGGTCGATGGTTGGAAACAAATAGACTGCTTGGGTTTCACTCTCTAATGGGAGAGTGGGATCGACCGAGGATGGGATCATATCGACCACTTTGTCAACTGGTGAAACTAAGGACATGACCAGATTGACTACATGATCAACCAAACTGACCGACGAAGGGACCAGATTGATCATTCCATCAAATACATGTGGGTTGAGAGTAAGCTTCCAATAAGTAGCTGGAAGTTGAGGTTGGGAAACAGTCATGTCTTCCAGTAATTTCGAGGCTTCGTCAATACGAAGGAAAAGGTGAGTTTTATGACTCCCTCTGCATAACATACATGGGGACTTGACTCTACTTTTCTTCTTCCCAATGGTATCCTGACTAGTTGGCGGGAGGTCATCAGCATGTTGTTCAGAGGCTGACAACATGGGTTGGCGAGGGTGTGTAGACCATGCTTCTATAACCTTGGATAGACCAGGTAAATCCTTAAGAAGATGTCTACCCTTACAAAGCCTACAAGGGTACTTGGGCTTAAGGGTTGTTTGGGTAATCTTGGCATCATCAACACTCTCAACACGATTAAATATAGCAATGGGTTTCTTTCCAACATGTTTGGAAGTGGTTGGAAGTTTGGACCCTTGCTTATTTTTCTTCTTCTTAATCTTCCTTTTCTTCTTCTTCTTATTCATCCGGTTACTAGCTTCAGAGATTTCACTCAGTGAAGAAGATGAAATGGAAGAAGAACTTGCAATTGAAGAAGGTGAAGAAGATCTTACTGGTGAAGAAGGTGAAGGATCGACATGATGTTGATGTTCTTGGGGGGAAGTGCTTACAACCAAAGCACTTGCTACATTCGGGATTACCTTCATGGAAAACAACCATACTGGTAATCCAATTGTGAGACCTGGAAGGCTCAAAGTAGCAATGTAAGGAGGACCAACGTTTTCATAAGAAGGAAAAACAAAAGGTTCCCCCGGCAAAGGGGTTCCTTCATTGGTCGTTTCAAAAACTGAGACCATTTAAACACAGATCAAACCTAGATTCTACTAGGGAAAACAAACAACACACGCTAAATATCTAGGAAGCAAACAAGAAAACAAAACCTTCTTATAATGAACACACTAGTTGGTGATGAAATCCAACGTCGCGGAAACAATACAAGAAGGGGCTAAGATAGAGCGGGTGGAAAAGTTACGTTGACAACCTGCTTAATGGACTTACACCCTGGTGCAAGCTCCCACACATAATCGTGGGTATACCCTCCAAGGAGACCGAGTGATTTTGGCCAACGTCGATTCCAGGTACCGTGAAGACTTTCTCCTCCACAGTCACCTTGTGTAAAAGACCCTAAAGAGAAAGGACACTAAGGTTAACAAATACAACAAGGATTCCTGGGGAAACAGTCGATAGTTCGATCCACGTGCAAAGGTAGGGTATCTAAGCTCAAAATCAACTCGATAAGGTCCCCACATGATTTTCTTCTCAAGTGACCCCCAATAATACACACAATCTCCACACTAAGACCAACAAAGCAGGGTGAGTAACTCTGTCAGTCCTAATGTGACCTCGTAATTGACCGTTGTTTGAGAAGGGATTCCCAGTACAAAATGTAATAAGTGGATTTATTGCTCCCTAGCACAAGATTCTATGTTTGTTTGATAGATTTTGAAAGTTATCCTTTCAACCTATTCCAAAGCCCTACACCTTAAGCTAATGTAGGTTTGCTACTAGAAAATATAAAAATGTCTAATCAATTTTTATAAGTGTTTCATTTTAAGTTTGATGTTACTCAAGAGGAAAATGGCATGGACTAAATGATGTTTTGGCCAACTCTAAACAATGCAAAGAAATGAGAATGAAAATATTTCACTTCGATGAAAGCTATATTACGAGAAGGAGAAAACGTTTATCATTCCTAGATGCACAATGTTCCAAAATTTTATTAAAATGATCAATACCAAGAACTTCAAGAAATGAGCCTAAGAGAATGTACACCAATACAAGATTCTTGCCCCCCCCTCGGCCATGAAGGGGAATTGTTTTTAATAATTCAAGATAAAAAATGTTAAAAACCATGCAATTTCGCTACTTCAAATGCAAAGATGCCCCCAATCTAATGCAAAGAAAGAAATTAATTTTTTTGTTTAAAATATAGATAAAAGTAAATTCAAAGTTGTCAAGTAGACTATAATCAGACCCAACAAATAACCCCAAAACCATATCTAATATCTGGGCAAGGAAAACCACCAAAAGCTAAAACGTTTCCCAATCGTCGCAAGCTGTAGGATTAACACAGTGTGACGATCCTAGAGTGTCACAGGGAAAAAAAGGCCACATAGCGACAAAGTCACACTATACTTGTAAGAAAGAGTGGGATGATCCTATATTTTCACACTGTCCCTAAAAGTAGTGTGCAACAATCAAATGAAAAAAATGAAAAAAAAATAAATTAAGAAGGTTTTTCTAGTGAATTTAAATCGTCAGAGAGTCAAGCTGGATCTCCCAATGACTTAGAAAAAAAAACCCATGAAATCAAAGAAAGAAATAAAGACAAAATAGGAAAACAATATGTTCGTCAATTTTGTTATCGAACTAATTGGTAAGTGCGGACACAAATAGATCTCCCTAGCTTCACCTTGAAACTAGAACAAAACAAGACAAAATATAAAACTTTCCCTAAGTTTTAATTATCAAGCATACTAACTAACAAGAGATAAATGACATACCTTTTAAACATCATTTGTCCTCACTAGTGTCATCCTCGCTCTGTTCCAAGGCTTATGGGATGTTGAACCTATAAAAATACACAAGCCAACTAAGTGAAAGCAACAATGTATACTCAACAAAACCTATGTATGTGATTAAGGAGTCATACAATAAAATAAGACCAATTTTATGGGAAAGAAATATATTACCGTATTAAAGATATGAAAAGGAGAATATAACCAATGCCTTGATGTTTTAAGTTCCCTTCCAACAGTTTCTTTCTTCCCACACACTTCTTGCTCCATGGATTCTGAGATCAACAATCTATCTTGACAAAGAAAATCTCAAAGCTACATACAAGCTCCAAAAACTCCAAGCTACAAAACGCAAGAACTTTCCAACCCAATCAAGCTAACTTTCTCCATGAGATCTCCTCTCCTTTTATAGGCTGAAGAGGATACGGTGAGGAGGTTAGGATGATCCCACTAAATCATAAAAGAAAGTAAAATCCAAACCGATCAGAGGCCACCTCACCAGAGAAGCTTCTCCTTCTAGAAGCATCGAGAAGATGCTCATTTTTCCCACTTACGAAAATCGTCGCACCCCTAGAACTGAACAAAGTGCGACGATGTCACATGCCAGGTATAGTTGTTTGAAGTTCAATTCCAGTTAACACATATATGTTGTTTGAAGTTCTTGCAGATGTACCGACCAATTTCCCTGAACCTTCTTTTCTTATCTCATACTTTTCTGAATCAAAAGTAAGTTTATAACCTTGGTCACACACTTGAATCACACCTAGAAGATTATGTTTCATATCTTCTAGTAGTAGAACATTTTGTGCCTTTTAATTCTTGTTCCCAATTTGGACTGTGCCTTCTCCAATGATTTTGGATGAATTATCATTTCCGAAGGAGACTGTTCCATGTTTTTCTTTTCGTAATGTAAGAAATTTGTCTTTATCACCTTTCATGTGTTTTGAACATCCACTGTCAGCATACCAACCGTATTTCTTCTGCTTAGCTTGTAGAGTGACTGTACATTCTTCATTGTTATACTGATCTTGCTTTCTTATCCATGTCATTTTCTGAGGTTCTTGTCTGTGACTGTTGTTATTTTGTTGAGGTTCTTTAGGAGGGTTTGTCATTCTGCAATCCTTGGCCATGTGTCGAAAATTGTTACATTTGTAACATTCCACTTCAATGCTCAAAGATTCAAACCTGTTGTAAATTCTTCTTTGTGTGCCACTAGGTCTCCTTGAATAATCCCTTTGTGTATAACTCTCAAAGTTGTTACTGTTCATGTTGTTAGCTCTACATTTCACAGCTTTATGTACAAAATTATTACATGCATAACATAAACCAAAAAATATAGTTTGATACCTGGGAGTTGAAGATATTCTGAAAGGAGGTGCTCTTATGAATCCTTCTTATTCTTGAGGCCTATCTGTTTGTTGTTGATTCTGAAATATGAATCTTCTTGGTGGAGGAGTGTCCCTGTAATATTTCTTGTATATCTTCGTATCGTCTTTGATTATTTATGCATAGAGCTTTGGATTTGTTTCTTGCTCTGTTGTTTTGGATCTTGATCCCTTGTATGTCTGATTGTATCCAAGTCCAGACTTATCAAGATGAGATTTTTGACTGTTGATAATGTTGTCCAAAACTTTTGAGCTATTCTGCATATTTTTCTTTTGAATATCCTTTCTTAGTGTGACAACCTTTGCTTCCAAGTTTCCAATGATCTTGTCATTTTCTTCTAGTTGTTCTTTGAGTGCTTCTTCAATTCTTTTATCTTCTTCTATTTGAACCTTCAATTTTGTGATCACTTTTTCTAGTTCTCGAGTTTCCTTTTCTTGTCTAGTTCTTCTTGTAGTTTCTAGTTTTTCCTCTTTTCTCTTCTGATAACTTCTATGGCACGCATTAATTCTTCTCGATAGTCAACTTCTGCCACTTCTCTACATTCTTCTTCGGCTTCTTCATATTCTTCTTCAGAGTCTTCTTTGTTAGAGTCTTTTACTACCATGAATAGAACTCTTCATGTCTCATTGTCACTGACTTCATCTTCATCTGATGATGAGATGTCTTCTTTGGTGTATAAGATTTTCTTGAAAACTTTCTTTGTAGTTCTTTTTCCTTTATATGTGTGTTTTCCTTTTGAGTAACCTTCATAATTTCTTTTTTTCTTATGAGGACATTTGTTAGAAAAATGACCAATACCATCACAATTAAATCAAATTAAAGGGAGATTACCTCTATACCTACTGTTGGTTCGCTTGTTCAGTCTTTTGATGAAGTTGGCCACTTCTTCATCATCTTCTAAGGCGTCACTACTACTGTTACATTCTTATTATTCCTTTTTCTTTTTCTTTGATCTTTTGGATGCCTTGAAGGCTGCTTCTTTTACATCTGGATTTTCCTGCTCAGTTCTCATTTCATATGCTATGAAGATTCCATGCAGTTTGTCCATGCTTATTGAGTTTATATATTATCTTTCTTCTAGTGTTGATATCTTAGGGTTGAATCTCATAGGAAGAGATCTTAGTATCTTTTGAACAATTACATATTCTTCAATTTCTTCTCCCAATCCTATGATTGCATTCACTGTTTCATTGACTCGTAAGAAGTAGGCTGGGATATCTTCATCTTCTTTCATTTTTAGT